>NQII01001797.1:189070-207736 GCA_002778355.1 Clitarchus hookeri
ATTCACCCTCATCAGCTCTCAAGACCTCGCTGTTAAGAGCCGCCCAAATTTCTTCACTCACTCACAACCGGTCCGGGCACGCATTAATTTGTCAACTCAATTTTTGCAATTATGCAATATTTTTGTTGGCGCCGTACGTGGGTAGAGCGCGGCAATTCCAACCAGTAAACAACGTGCTATGTGTTTGAAGTCATTAGAATTATCTATTCATAAACATTATGTGAAAATCTTTTACAATTCGAATTATACAGAAGGATAATTCTCAGAGCAATAGGCACTGATCCCTTACTGTGCAGGCCTATTTTGCCAGCCATAAGATTCTTTTTTGTTCAAAATTCTACGGGCATGGNCTCAGAGCAATAGGCACTGATCCCTTACTGTGCAGGCCTATTTTGCCAGCCATAAGATTCTTTTTTGTTCAAAATTCTACGGGCATGGACCCGGTGAAAATCATATAAATTCCTTTGATGAGAAATTTGACGGCCGTGTTTCGTCAAACAGTGACTTCATTTGTATATTTAAAGGATAGAAAAATTTAGTGTGACAAAGTCTTGAATACTGTAAAGACAGGGGACTAGTAGATATAGACTGTTCGCTGTTTCTTCGCACTTTTTGAATCAAACCTTAAAAAAAAAAAAACCATGTACAACGTGTTTGGTTGTTTCCTGAATATATAATATATCACCAGCATTTTTTACTCGTGTCAAAATAAAAATACCTAATTTTTAGATGAATTGAACGTTTATCTATGTTTCGTTTATAAATGCTAATAATTAATTTATAATCAATACGATTGAAACAGGGATAAAATAGGTGGATTGGTAATACCTAGTGAGAAATATTTCTTATGAAAAATATTATTACACTTACTGCGCACGTATACGATGCGTCGTCCCTCTGGTGTAATTTTCTTGACTCGGTTAAGCTTTGTTTGCATGAGGCGGAGAAAATATCATGGGCTTGAGAAAAGTTGGAAGTAACCGTGAATGGACTATACCTCAATAGTAATTCGGAAACAGAAGTTGTGTACAATTGTATTGCATTCGCCATGATCGCGACTCGCATCCCCGGAAGTGTTCCCGCGTGCGGGACGATGCGAGCTACAGTGTTGCCGCGGTTACCTGGCGAAAATTTTTCCTGCTTTCTCTCGCGACCCCGGCGACCTTGACATTCTCTCCGGGAGGGAGAAAGACACTCAGCGGTTAAGAGAAAAAGGCAGAGAGAGAGAGAGAAAGAGAGAGAGAGAGAGAGAGATGAAAGCAACAGCTCTAACCGAGCAATAAGTTGTCCACGCGGTGTTTTTAGACATAACGGTATAAACAACTCGCTGTCAGCCTTACCACGCCTTATACGCGTAACTAAAAGATAAATATGTAATTTGGAATATCGCAAAGGAAGGCTTTCTGTAGTCTAGAAGTTATAGATGGATTTCCAACCCTACCTTAAATAAAGGAAGCGAAGCGAGAGATTTATGTTGCTGTAGCAACAACCAATTGGGAAAACGCGGCTTGTGCCCACTGATACGCGGCGGCTGCATTGCTGTCGGTTTATTACAACCCAAAATACCACAAATTATTTTATTTTTATGTTCTTTGCTCCCGAAAACTGTTAATTGGCTACTTTCTGCTGCAGAGGAATAGCTCAACTGGAGTTGCACTGTGTTCTTTGTTTATTATCGGCTCAGAAATTTTACTCCCACGAAACATTCGTAGTATTGACCTTACTGTTATCTACGTACGGCCACTCTCGTCCTCTCGCCTACGTGGTTACGTTTACTGGCAACGAACTTTATGTGCACCACCGCAGCTGTAAAAAGAAGGCGTTATCACGGTGTCGTTTATCAAGTAACGGTGCCCAGTGAAACTCGCACCAGCNCACCGCAGCTGTAAAAAGAAGGCGTTATCACGGTGTCGTTTATCAAGTAACGGTGCCCAGTGAAACTCGCACCAGCTCGAATAACGGTATCCTGGCGCTATCGCGCTTATTAGGCAGGTCCCACTGATATTGCCGAAAATTACATCCTGCGCACGTTCCGTATTGTATCGAATTGCGAATAATAACGAGTGGTTAAATTAAAATTACAGTANAAAATTACATCCTGCGCACGTTCCGTATTGTATCGAATTGCGAATAATAACGAGTGGTTAAATTAAAATTACAGTATTCAATCGTCTCCCACAAGATATGTTAACATTTTTCCGGGAATGTTATCGTCTGTTTTTATGGCAAACAAGCGACGTGATAAATATTTTATGACCATGTATTGTTGTTTAGCGGACTTTCTAATGTTATGCACAACACAAGAAAATTCTCAATAATTTCACAGCATNAAAATTACATCCTGCGCACGTTCCGTATTGTATCGAATTGCGAATAATAACGAGTGGTTAAATTAAAATTACAGTGTTCAATCGTCTCCCACAAGATATGTTAACATTTTTCCGGGAATGTTATCGTCTGTTTTTATGGCAAACAAGCGACGTGATAAATATTTTTGACCATGTATTGTTGTTTAGCGGACTTTCTAATGTTATGCACAACACAAGAAAATTCTCAATAATTTCACAGCATAATCACCGTAATTTTTTATAATTTCAAGTCGTATTACAGCTTCAGTAGCCTCTGTCAAAGGGGGAAAATTTTAATTCCTAGATTGTATTACGTCAAGTTAACAGACCCCAGACCAAGCCGTTACTGTTATTTCATGCTTCTTCACAACCAATGTAGATTTTACAGTTTAAATTTTCGAGAAAGAAAGAAAAAAAATTGGTCTTGGTGTTCAGTTTTAAAACGGTATGATTCAAATATTAAGAAATGGAAAGAAACTATAAATTATTCAGGATTTGCCGTGTTACGAGGTTTTAGTGGAAAAAAAAGTATGAGTAATTTTTAAATTAAACATTTTGTAACAAGTAACAAAGCTGCATGCTTTGCGAAATGATTATTCTCTTTAAATTCTAATTAAGGGAATGCAGACCAGAAGATATGTTCATTTAAGCAAATTATTGCTTTCACTGGTAATTACCGCTTAAATTTTACCTTCAAATTCTACCCATGTACTGCAATCAACACTCGTTTGCCATACTGGCAATTGTTTATTGAATATTGACACTCTCACGCTTTTCTCTTACACCCATGGTCCAATTTTAGTATTTATTTTGGTAAGTAATGAGCACACAATAAAAATATCCCTTNCTATTGACACTCTCGCGCTTTTCTCTTACACCCATGGTCCAATTTTAGTATTTATTTTGGTAAGTAATGAGCACACAATAAAAATATCCCTTCGAAAAATATAGTGCGACCGAAAGAAGCCGCTCGACCACAAGTTGTATAACTTGGCATGATGAACACTATCCGCTAGTGTATCCAGAGTTATAAGTGAGCGTAACGATTGCCACGCCACGCCTTTAAACATGACGAGAGGCACATTTACAAATATTTGTTGGCCCACATGGTGAGTGCTTTGTAGGCAAATGACATGAAGGCAAGGAGAAATAAAGTGCAACTGCTATAGGCCGTTCACGGTAAAGTGAGCACTTTTGAGGCCCTAGTAACTTTTTCCTTTCAGCCATTTTTTATCCTTTAACCACTTTTAAAAATAAATATAGCCATGTAAGTAATAAAATCATTGTGTGTATTCCACCGCACGCGGAGGTTAACGTCTAGGGCTAAAATAAAATATATTTATTGACTATTATTCCAAATTAAAGGGCTTACGAAAGTGCCCTATTTGCTGTGAATAGCATATAATAAAATGTTCAGCTATTCACAGACACATATAGATCTTTCGCTCTAACCTGTCGCCACATAATTTCTCCGAAAAGAGTAAACTCATACAGACGGTGCGGCTGTACAATAGTCAGTCGTAAACATATTGCGAAAGAACATTTACTTCTGTAGTTATAAATATCTCAAAAAATGATTTAAGTTACAGTTTAAAGTCCCGTTTGTGCGCAGAGGCTAATGAGAACGGGGCATCCTAATTATATAGCAAGCTTTCGACCGCAGAGTATGTTAACTATTCAGAGGTGAAATAGCGTGGCGGTTCCTTTGATGCGGGCGTCCCCATTCCCTGATTGGCTGCGCGAGGCCGAGGGAACAACCTTGTTCCTGCTTGGCTGCTGCGTACTTGTCTGCCGGCTAGCAAATGGCGTTCCAACCATACACTAAAGATGAGGTAGACCGCTTATTCGTCTTCTGCGCCTGTACCCAACATTGGACTGCCCCATAAGAACAAAACTGTCAAAAGTCGTATGGTCAACAGTGATGAAAGTGTTTGTTTATATCTTAATTTTTAAATGGCGAGCACTATTATATAAATAACATACTTTGCAAATCGGTTAGATAAAGTATAAGAACATCTCAAAACATTTGTTTACAGATCAGTTTTCTAACCTAACATCCGAACCATGCCGTTTTCGTAAGACGTGTTGGCAGAAAAGCAGTTCAATTTTGGGACACGGAGATTGCTTGTGCGAAGCCCGCGAGATGTCTACCTCATCTTTAGTCTATGGATCCAACACGTTGGTGGCCAGAGACGCCATTTTGCTGACGTTTGCGGCTGAAGTTTGCGGTATAAGCAGCTGTTTCACTTCCGTATACTACTTTATTCTGTGTTCGAACAAAGGGATACCAACTTGTTGCTGAAAATTTTTTGACTTGAACTCCAAAAAATCACTAGTCCGGCCTCCTCGCTTCACGAGCGTGATTCCTTTGCAATCAATACCAGATATGACTATTCACGTCTAAAGTTTGTGAACCCGAGAAAACCCGCACTTTCTTCTCCTTGGCTAACAGGGCTAAGTCTTTCGATAATCTCATGCAATGTCAACGCCTGCCAACTACTGGCCATTTTCAACAACCTTCACAAGATTTATTCTCCTGTTCTCTTTACCGAGAACACTACTATTCAAAAATATTTGCCAATTTCCAAGAGACGATGTTATGTCAGGCATAAAATTAATATTACACCTGCCAAAAACATATGTGCGCCCTATGGAAATGGAAAGAAAACTTTTTTTTCGTGTACGTCACATATAATAACGTATTTGTTTCATAATTAACAATATTGAAAATCTACATAAAAATGTACAAAACTACCCAAATTGTAAAATCTTCGCTCTACATTGAGCAGAAATATAAATGTCTGTACAACATTATTTTAATATGGGCATTCAATCATAATAGTCACGATATATGCCCCCATGAAATTTCCGCTCCAAAATGCGAGCTTTCATCTAAAATTCCAGAGTACTTTCGCTACCGTAGTGAGCGGAAAATTCTCTCATTTCATAATGATTTTTTCAAAACCTCACATAAAATGTCGCTCCAATGTAAGGATACATTTAAACATACATATTTTTCGCCCTAAATTCGTGAGGGTCTTAAACATACTTATCTTATACTGTATTTGTGTGACCATGGCCGCTGACGGGAGCCGATTCCTCTTTCCTCGGCCCAAGCCAGGGTTTATAAACCCCTGCCAAAACGTGGAAAAGAAGGGTACAGATTGCTCCAGAATCATACTTTAATAATTACTTCCGGTCCAACATTTCCGGCCACTTCGCATCATCTAGGATAGGCCCACCAACTGAGGCAATAGGGAAGCAGTGACGTCACAACGCAAGTAGCGCCCCACATCACCGGAGCTAGGGTTAGTCTTTATTCTGGCAGACGGACGGCGTGGTCATGCTGCTGCACTCGTGGGCGGTTTTCATGCGCCGGTCCCCATCGGACCTCGAAGTCACCCGTCGTCGGCTACCAGCTACGCCGGGCGATCCACGTATTCGCCCCAGCCAGCGAGCACAACCGAACAGCGATGAAAAATATCAGCCAAGGTAGGGATAGACGTCTTGTAAATCTTCTGGTGCAGGCGGCTAAAAAAAACGTAGTTTCTGATGCAGGAAAATCGTCGGTGCCAGACATGAGACCACCGGCCGTCTCGTTTCCGAACGTTGTCGCGCATTTACTTACTTCACTTACAGACATTATGTATCCGTTTATACCAGGTAGGTCGGAAATAAATTGCCGCAATGCAAAATGTTAACGTTCAATTCTCCCTGCCTCCTAGTGTACATATGACAGATATAATCGTAATACTCGATAGAGGTCACAGTGAACAGGAAACCTTCACACAAATTTCCATGTAGCCGTCTATGTCACAGAACGTGTTACATTGCTCTGTGTAAGATGTTGAAGCAACATGATTTACGAGACGTTTTGTTGCTTGAAGCACTTTCTAAGGCCTTCGTTATTTTTTATTGTGGTCTTAGACGTTAAATTTTGAGAGCATTAAAATGAATACACTGTGTTTGATAGCCACGTGGCAACTTTTATTATACTAACAATTGGCGAAAGGATGCAATTAATTTGAAAATAACTTTAAGCACGACTTTAAAGAGTGCTCACTTGGCCGTGGACAAGGTGTGGTAATACGACAAGTGCACGAGGCGTAGACGCAACTTCAGAACGGATTGTGCATTGATGCTTCCAAAAATTTCGCTACCATGACCAAAGTACCAGAAATGAGAAAAATACAGAGAAGGCGGGTCAAGGGCGAATAATGACGATATAAAGTCACGTAAGAGGTAGTTCCACTCACCGCTGTCAGGGAACTTGTTCTGGAAACTTAATATTTCCAGTTAGACCATTTACGACCATCTGTAGTAAATAAGTTAATGATGAAGGGGGAGAGGGGAGATTGACAGCTGAACGCCGCATAGACTGTGGATTTCTCAAACAGATAATCGACAGTGATACGATNCTTTTTATTGTGGACTCAGACGGTAAATTTTGAGAGCATTAAAATGAATGCACTGTGTTTAATAGCCACGTGGCAACTTTTATTATACTAACAATTGGTGAAAGGATGCAATTAATTTGAAAATAACTTTAAGCACGACTTTAAAGAGTGCTCACTTGGCCGTGGACAAGGTGTGGTAATACGACAAGTGCACGAGGCGTAGACGCAACTTCAGAACGGATTGTGCATTGATGCTTCCAAAAATTTCGCTACCATGACCAAAGTACCAGAAATGAGAAAAATACAGAGAAGGCGGGTCAAGGGCGAATAATGACGATATAAAGTCACGTAAGAGGTAGTTCCACTCACCGCTGTCAGGGAACTTGTTCTGGAAACTTAATATTTCCAGTTAGACCATTTACGACCATCTGTAGTAAATAAGTTAATGATGAAGGGGGAGAGGGGAGATTGACAGCTGAACGCCGCATAGACTGTGGATTTCTCAAACAGATAATCGACAGTGATACGATGATTGCAAATGAAACTGGAAGTGTTTCGATGCTTCACAACCGATACTAATACTTCGCAAATGAAGTTGGCAGTGGTTCGATGTTGACGAAACACTTTCCGAAAGCAAGGCTGATGCCACAAAGCGTTTTGCTGTTAATGCGGAGGATGGCAATGGGTACGGCACCAGTACAAGTTCGTTCTCCTGGCGAAACCATTGCCCTTGTACGACTTTGCAGGAACTGACATTCACCATCAGTTATTTTACAACCAGCCATAATAAGCCAACACGAAGGGTCGTGTGCTCTTGGCAGACAACGTCAAACTCCACCTGGTAAAAGTTACGAAACAGGAGCTGAGTTGCATTAGTTATGAAGTAATTTTGCACCTCACATATTCCCTGGACATAGCACCATGTCTACTACATGTTTAACACATTCAGTCACACATTAATTAATTAACTCAAGTGCGGAGACCATATAATTTTTGGCCGTGAACTGTACTTTTTTCGAGCGCACTTATTGCAACAAGTGAGAAGAAAACTGCGTGCTCTGCGATTTTTTCATTAACCATTCATAAGCGAGAGATGCAGAAACTTTCGCTTATCATATTACCCGCAAAGGAAGGCACTGAACACAATTCACACTGATTAACTGCTGTTTACAGTACAGATCAAAGGTATTCTTCAAGTGCAACATGCCTATCGTTGCCACAGGGAATGAACGGTTTAAGCATGTAAGTCATTTCCCAAACGATAGGCTGTTCAAAGATAGGGATAGTATAGAAAGTGCCTTCCGTGTCTTTCCTTGTCTCACGGGAGCCGTTTTTCTTCAGAGACACAATACGAAGCCTTGTGAATCGCTGGTATAGTCTGTTCATTGTTAATTGAGTACTTTTGCAAAAAAAAACTTGCTTAAGATCTACTTTTATCCTCAATTTTGTATCCTTCCGATTTATCTAAGTTACACTTCCATGCATGTGCCTGGTGACTTCAATACAACGTCAAGACTTGGAACTGCTTTACTCAGTTCGCTGACAACTTAACTGAGAGCCTGCATGCCAGTGTGTATGGTAGCATATACGCAGTTAACGAGCAGTGTTTTTATTTCCAGAAGTTGATTTCAAAAGTGTTCACTTCACCAGGAACAGACTATACATTTGTGTCGTTGGAGAATGGAGACTATTTTGAAATATTCGATAAGAAAACCTTGCTGAACTTCAACTACTGAATGAGACAGCAGCCGCAGAACAAGACAAACGTTATCCATCGCGCAGGAAGCCATTTGGCTACCAAGTCAGGGACCCCTTCACAACAGTATCTAATCCCTTGTGCGCATATTCTACATGAAAGGCCCGACAGGAAAGTATTGAGAAACACTCAGTCAGCGCAGACACCTCCAACTAACTACATTTGACCAGACACAAGCCGCAAAGCTTGTGCAGTTGTGCAAATTTATCAAAACGCCGGTGGAACCAGTAAGAAACCCTCTGCAACTCGACGTTTCCTATATGAAGGCATGCCCGCTTGCACTGGGTCACTCATCGAGTGTGACCTCCAAGCGGAGACGTGTCGATCTTTAGTTGACAGTGCAAAAATAAAGGGGGAAACAAGCTTACTAAACTCTTAGCATCTCTGGTAAGTATAAGAACTGTCTTTGTTTGTGCTAAAAATTGAATTTAATGTTATCGACACTGTTTCCAACAGACTAGGTGCGAAACATATTTTACGTACCTTTGAAATGTTGAGCATTTTATTGTCTCCTGCATTTTAATGCCCCATATCATTATTTCATTTGTTGGATAGCATCGGCCACTATGTTGGAGGGTGTGGCCCCTTATGTTGGAGGATGTGGCCAGCTTTGTTAAAGAGCATGGTCTGCTGTGTTGGAGAGCCTGACCCGCTTTTTTGGAGAGCGTGACCCACTGTGTTGGAGGGTATGGCCCATTACGTGGCCTACTGTGTTGAAGGGTGTGGCCCATGACGAGACCTGCTGTGTTGGAGGGTCTAATGCGCTGTGTTGGAGGGTGTGGCCTGCGTGGTGGAGGGTGTAGCGCGCTGTTGTGGAGACCGTGGCTTGCTGTTTTGGAAAGCGTGGCTGGCTGTGTTGGAAAGTGTGGCCTGCTGTGTTGGAGAGTGTGGCCTGCTATATTGGAGAGCATGGCTCGCTGTGTTGGAGGGTGTGGCCCATGATGTGACCTTCTATTTTGGAGGGTTTAATGCACTGTGTTGGAGGGTGTGGCCTGCTTTGTTGGAGGGTGTGGTCTGCTTTGTTGGAGGGTGTGGCATGCTGTTGTGGAGAGTATGGCATGCTGTGTTGGGAGTGTGGCTAATGTGTGGGAGAGCATAGCCCGCTGTGTTGGATGGCGTGGACCATGAAGTGGCCTGCTATTTTGGATGGTGTAATGCACTGTGTAGGAGGACGTGGCCTGCTGTGTTGGATGGTGTTGCCCATTGTATTGAGGATGTGACCCGCTGTGTTGGAGGGTGTGGCCCACTGTGTTGGAGAGCATGGGCGCTGTGTTGGAGGGTGTAGCTCATGACATGGCCTGCTATTTTGGAGGGTGTAATGCACTGTGTTTGAGGGCGTGGCCAGTTTTGTCGGAGGGTATGGCGCGCTGTTGTGGAGGGCATGGTATGTTGTGTTGGAGTGCGTGGCCCACTGTGTTGGAGGGTGTGGCCCATGACGGGGCCTGCTATTTTGGAGAGTGTAATGTACTGTGTTGGAGGGCATGGCCTGCTTTGTTGGAGGGCGTGGCGCATTGTTGTGGAGAGCGTGGCCTGCTGTGTTGGAGAACGTGGCCCACTGTGAAGGAGAGCATGTCCCACTGTGTTGGAGGGTGTGGCCCATGACGTGGTCTGCTATTTTAGAGGGTGTAATGCACTGTGTTTGAGGGCGTGGCCAGTTTTGTCGGAGGGTATGGCGCGCTGTTGTGGAGGGCATGGTATGTTGTGTTGGAGTGCGTGGCCCACTGTGTTGGAGGGTGTGGCCTGCTGTCGGAGAGTGTGGCCCACTGTGTTGGAGGGTGTGGTCCATGATATGGCCTGCTGTGTTGGAGGGTGTAGCCCATTGTATTAAGCATGTGGCCCGGTGTGTTGGAGGGTGTGACCCACGGTGTTGCAGAGCATGGTCAGCTGTGTTGGTGGGCGTGGTCATCTTTGTGTGCAGTTACGACAATAGAGACACTAGGGAATAGCACTTAATAAGTTTTTATGGACGAGCAGTTTCTAACATACCTAAATTACTAACTGTCTGGCATTATTTTATTATGACGCATATTTGCTGTTAGTGTGTGCGGCTGTTCGCGGTAGAAGGCGTTGTTTCGCTTATTAACGCGTGCTCAGCAGGTCTGCAATAATTACAGATGTATGGATGTCCATACCCTACAGCAACCTATGGGTACTTACGTCAAAGAAACCTTAATGACATTTCACTTCTGTGTAACCACATACCTTGCGACTCAGATGAGCGGAAATGAGTGACGGCTGGCGACCTCTTTGCGAGGTGGGTAGAAGCCGCACTTCGCAACTTTCCGGAACAACGAGCCGTGAGCTGATAACGGCAAACAACACACTTTATCTTCGCGGCGGAGGGGGCTGTGTGCTGTGATGTGGGAGTTTTAGGTTGAAAGGGGAAGGCGTTTTGAAGGGGGTTGGAGCGGGGGACGGGTGCTTTGGAAATAACCGNGGTTGAAAGGGGAAGGCGTTTTGAAGGGGGTTGGAGCGGGGGACGAGTGCTTTGGAAATAACCGCCGGCGATAAGACCTGTCGGCCTGCCCACGTTTTCCGGGTGAGCTCTGCAAGCACGACGTGCAACGTAGCAAAGTCGACCGCTGTAACGTACATAGTCGCTCCCGCACGTACCAAAAATAATTGCTAGGTGACAGCGTCACAGAGAAACTGTTCTGCGCGTCTGAATGCACATATAGGAACAAACGAACATTAAGGGACAAAATGGAACCTGCATCAAAGCCATGTCGTCTCTATGCCTGCGGAAAACACTGAACTTGGCATGCATTCTTTCTGTCGTGCAGTCACGGGACTAATCTACAGGAGGAATTTCCTACCTAAACATAATCTAGTTTAATCAATTTTCACTGTTGCAAACGCACACTTTAAAGCAAAATTGAGAAACGTATTATGTGGTCATTGTAGTATAGATGATATGTTTGTTGCATGGGATGCCGCTTTATGATCTGACTCTACGTAACAGGAAAACAGCCNCATTGTAGTATAGATGATATGTTTGTTGCATGGGATGCCGCTTTATGATCTGACTCTACGTAACAGGAAAACAGCCGCACAAAGGAAGTCCGTTTTAAAGAAGAGGCTCCATCTGTTGATGCCAAATAATTAATAATTAATCTAAGGATGTACGGTAAACCCGATTATACTATCCATTGGTTCTGATTGTGATCAAAACAAGTACAATCCCTGCAATAAAATAATTTTGCTGCATCACATATAGTGACAATTTACCTGAAGGTGGAAAGGNAAAACAAGTACAATCCCTGCAATAAAATAATTTTGCTGCATCACATATAGTGACAATTTACCTGAAGGTGGAAAGGTTTAGTTCTATTCGTAACCAGGAATAATTGTATAAAGTTCAATCAAAGAATAGGCAAGTATGGAGAAGTTAAAGGATGTGGATTTTCCCTTAATGTTGGCACACCAATTCGCTGATTGGTAGCGCAAGCCTCTTGAACGGGTCATGTGTATGATTGGCTTCTGAGTGCTGCGAGATATTCTTGATTGGCTGATCTGCCAATTGTAGAATGGCTTTATGACATTTTGCTGACGAGCAACGCCATTTTGTTGGCATGTGCGGCTGGAGTTCGTGCTATAAGGGACTGTTTCACTTCTCTATTCTTAAATATTTTCTGGTCCAACTGAAAAAAGTGACCTAAGAGTGCAAGGGTTTTAAATTCAACCTTGTCATTAAATAAACTCGAGATAATTTTCCAGTTCATAGCTAGGGGCTATTGTCATCTTATAGCTATACATGAAGTATGTATGTGGATAAATATACTAGTCAGTTTTTATTGCATTACTGTATTAATTTATGTTTATACCGAATAGGAAAACGTACAGAGAAATCATACCTTCAACACCTCAAGCTTGTCCTGGTAATGCTGTTTGAATANTATACCGAATAGGAAAACGTACAGAGAAATCATACCTTCAACACCTCAAGCTTGTCCTGGTAATGCTGTTTGAATAAGAACGTTACTCACGGTTTTTTTTCTTGAGAGTATTAAGGGCGTAGTGTTGCAATACCTACGCCATACATGTGTATTTTTTTGATCATTTCTAAAAAGCATTGGTAATGTGAATGTCTAAATAACCTACTAAATTGATACTTTTGTATGAGTAATATTGCGGCGTAATTTTTGTTTATCTAAGTANTATACCGAATAGGAAAACGTACAGAGAAATCATACCTTCAACACCTCAAGCTTGTCCTGGTAATGCTGTTTGAATTAGAACGTTACTCACGGTTTTTTTTCTTGAGAGTATTAAGGGCGTAGTGTTGCAATACCTACGCCATACATGTGTATTTTTTTGATCATTTCTAAAAAGCATTGGTAATATGAATGTCTAAATAACCTACTAAATTGATACTTTTGTATGAGTAATATTGCGGCGTAATTTTTGTTTATCTAAGTANTGAATGTCTAAATAACCTACTAAATTGATACTTTTGTATGAGTAATATTGCGGCGTAATTTTTGTTTATCTAAGTACCACGACTCGCAAGACAATTGTCAAACAATTTAACTCTTCAAACAACGCTAACAGAAAGGGCAAATACTTGCGGATTAAACAGGTTTTACTAGACTATCCATGAACAGGTTTAACCTAATAGCCATGATAGCCCGCCACTCCTAGTTTGCATACACGTCCAGGCCTTAAACGTCGAAGTTAACACGGTGAGGTCGGAACTGAAACGAAAGGTAGAAGTGAATCGCCCATACCCACGACTAGATGAACCTACTTTCAGTAGTTATGTTTCCCCCCTGCCACCGCTTAAAGTCCCGTAGTTGCACGATTCACGAAGAAAAGACCCACGCCTGTTCATTTGAGTTGCACGCAGATGCACTACTGCCTTAGATGCGCGTGCCTTCGTCGTTCTTAGCGTTTCATCGATCCCGTGCTTCTCTCTTACGGACTTCCCTCTAAGCCGGAGTTCACCGGTCGCCAGTTTCTGTCTCCACCCCATCCAGAAATGACAACTAATGCTACGGATGGGGTGCTTTACCGACGGCAACTAATCTTCCCCACCGCCAACCCATCATAAGAAATAAAACATACTTATCGGTACTTTTATGTCTGAAAATAATTATTGCTGAACAGAAGTACTTCCGTTAGTGATACACTGTTAGTTTAGTAAGGTCCATAGACCTAAGACGCATGTGCCCAACATTGACCCACAACTGTCAAATTCACGTAGTCAACAACGCTGAACATGTTTATTTAAATCTTACTTTTTAAAAGACAATCACTTTTTCACTAATAAATTACTTATACAAATTTGAATTTTTAAAAAAATTTGGCGGGTGAGTAGTGTGTGTACTGCTGATGCGTGGGCGAGCAAGGTGTCTCAGCCGCGAGACTGGGGCGGGATTCGAAGTGGGCGTGTCGTGACGCTCACGTAGACAGCCTCACGGCGGCGTGTCGTGACGGCGGTCCACAAGTGTGTCATGTCGTGAGCTCGTCCCCCCTCCCCCGTTCCATCAATACCATTTATCTATCTGCCACCTCTCCGGGTGGCACTTCCGTCTCTTGCCACCCCTTCACAACTTTTTTCTTCTTTTTTTTAATTTTCTTCCGTGCAAATTTTGTGATGTTGGAGGAAACTTGGAAAAGTGATGATTGACAAAGGGAAGGGGGGGTGCAAATTCGATGAGTTAATTCAGTGACAGGTTGAACTAGTAAATATAAACTTTTAACCTTTTAACATACACGTTAACTTCTCTTTGCAGGTGTTGCGAAACAGGAAAGTTTTGGCCTGACAAGTACTACTTAGTTTCTTGTAACAACTTAACACGACGGAACCTGTGTAAAAAAAATGATATTTGTCTTTGGAACATGCAACAACCAATAATAAGATGTTGGTGTTCGAGCAGCACAGAGCAGCATTGCCCGGGAAAAAAGACGCTGGCGTGTTGGCGCTAGCTTCTAACCCTCTACAGCAGCGACCATGATTTTACCTTTTCTGCAACACGTTATACTTACTTAACGAGTATACTCGGAACTCGAGTGCAAAATATTTGCTATACGCTGAGAGTCGTACGGGGCGGATCGGAAGAGTAGAGATATAATGACACACGTGCAACTAACTTNGGTGCAAATTCGATGAGTTAATTCAGTGACAGGTTGAACTAGTAAATATAAACTTTTAACCTTTTAACACACACGTTAACTTCTCTTTGCAGGTGTTGCGAAACAGGAAAGTTTTGGCCTGACAAGTACTACCTAGTTTCTTGTAACAACTTAACACGACGGAACCTGTGTAAAAAAAATGATATTTGTCTTTGGAACATGCAACAACCAATAATAAGATGTTGGTGTTCGAGCAGCACAGAGCAGCATTGCCCGGGGAAAAAGACGCTGGCGTGTTGGCGCTAGCTTCTAACCCTCTACAGCAGCGACCATGATTTTACCTTTTCTGCAACACGTTATACTTACTTAACGAGTATACTCGGAACTCGAGTGCAATATATTTGCTATACGCTGAGAGTCGTACGGGGCGGATCGGAAGAGTAGAGATATAATGACACACGTGCAACTAACTTNATATTTGCTATACGCTGAGAGTCGTACGGGGCGGATCGGAAGAGTAGAGATATAATGACACACGTGCAACTAACTTGCAGTGGAACGACACCGAGAGCGTTGTAACACAGAATGTTAGAAGAGCCTTTTACTATTAATTAGCACATCTAGTTTCCATAATAATAACGCTTTTGACGCTGTTTACATGACTTTCCTCAAGGTAGCTCTGTAAGCGCCTTTGTGTGATCACAGAACAGGTAAGTGTACAGAACTGAAAAGGCGTTGCGTTGCCGTTGATGTGGGCGGGTTATAACACGGGTAATAACGAACAGAGATGCGAACAAACATAACGTTTTGTGGAACTATTAAATATAATGCTGCTACTAATTTAATTCTTTTATCTTTGGAACTGTTGAGATAATCAACAACTTAGTACTTTCGACACCTTCGCTTTCATCACAATAGAGAACAACAATGGAAGTTAACTGCACATATAGGTATGTATAACTAAGTTAGTGTTATCAGCATTTAGATTATCAGTCACTTCTGCATAAAAGTGTTTAAGTTATTATCAAGTATGNTAACTAAGTTAGTGTTATCAGCATTTAGATTATCAGTCACTTCTGCATAAAAGTGTTTAAGTTATTATCAAGTATGCAATTTCGATTCCCCTGGTTAAATTTGGTTATAATTTGGTATCGTGCTAGGTGTCACAAAAGTAGTTTCACATTCGTCACTGGACCTCAGCTCATCAGACACGCTGTAGAGTGGTCTGAACCAATAAGCATNACAAAAGTAGTTTCACATTCGTCACTGGACCTCAGCTCATCAGACACGCTGTAGAGTGGTCTGAACCAATAAGCATGCATCCAGCACTCGGGCGGCTTAATCCCGTGTGGGCTAGCCGAACAGTAGAATGCGCTCCGACTGTAGCAGCAACATATGAACAAACAACCTCTGCTCTGTTCTGTGAATTCTAGCCTAGTGCGAAGTAATAGTTTCTCTAGTCATATACATATTTGTATACATCGGATCTGAATGTGTCAAACTTTTTTTTCTGTTACTATGTGGTTAAGAATGCACAATAATCAGGAGGTCCGTTGTCTTCAGTTTTTCTGCGTTTAGNTTTTTTTTCTGTTACTATGTGGTTAAGAATGCACAATAATCAGGAGGTCCGTTGTCTTCAGTTTTTCTGCGTTTAGCCGTGCGACGCAAAACCTGATCTTTTAACTTTTACCGAATATTTATTATTCTTTCATTCTTGTCCCGCTTTGCCATCTGAATAATTTATCTGGAATAAGTTTCCCCTTATATTGACGTATCTTCTAAGAACGGTATTTAACATCGCCTTTACTGCTCTGGGGTTTTCCGGAGANATCGCCTTTACTGCTCTGGGGTTTTCCGGAGAAAAAAAATCTAAAATGTTGCTACAACCTGTACTACCAGGTGCCGTTCCTGAAAAAGAAATGTAACAGCAATCAACTACTGTGGCTTTTTCCATCATTAACTGAGCTCTTTTGAACCTGCTTGGTTTCTAATATGTTCACCCCCCTTCTTATAGCGAGCAGCAACTATTCTAGCTAGAGCCCACAGCCGGCACCAGCACAGTCACAGAATAGGCATGTGGACAGAAGTGAATAGCGTAGCGGATTCCTTTGCTGTGGACTTAGCCTTTCTCTGATTGATCACGCGAGGCTCTGGAACACGGGCCTAGTGCCTGACTGGCTTCTACGTGGTGTGGGAAATTTCCTTAAAGGCGTGGCGTGCCTGCTTCGTTGCAACTCGGATAGATAGGCTCAGCTCGGAACGGAACTTTCGGCAAAAAAAAAAGAGCGAGTGAGTGACTGAGTGAAGAGATTTGGGTGGCTCTTAACATCGAGGTATTGAGAGCCGATGAGGGTGAAGCGAGGTGAGTATGGAACAGCGCCTGAATGTAAGAGAGGGG
The DNA here is from genome assembly GCA_002778355.1 of Clitarchus hookeri. NCBI lineage: Eukaryota > Metazoa > Arthropoda > Insecta > Phasmatodea > Phasmatidae > Clitarchus > Clitarchus hookeri. Next base: position 206,045 of record NQII01001797.1, read on the forward strand.
GGAGATCTCCAAGAAAACCCGCCGACCAGCGGCATCACCCGGCATGCTTCACACATGCGAAAATCTGGGAGCGACCCCACCAGGAATCGAGCCCGGTTCGAATTGGTGGGAGGCGAGTAGTCTAACCACTACACCATCGCGGCCCCGGCAAAGATGGAAAAGCGTGGTTTCACTTGGACAACCCGCGCGTTACAACTGCTCGGACCGGCGACAGTACCTAGCCGTTTTTATTGCACGGGCTGACATTGAAAACACCATTTTTTACTTTTGCCGGAAGTCTGTTCTGATACTAGTTTATCCGAGCGGAACGAGTGCGTGCCTTGCTTTCCCAGGAGCTGTGCTGATTGGCGGATGGCGTTTACTTCCAAATGTTCTGAAGCCCTGCTAAAGTTCTACTTTCGGGATATTCCTCCGCCTCGTGTAAACCAAGTCTAGAAAATTACTCCAAAGGGACAGCGCACCGTATTCGTGCGCACTCTGTGTAATAATATTTGTATAAGAACTGTTCCTTACTGGGTCATTACTTATAGTCTCAATGTTATTATTTCTATTAATTATACATCAAATATTATATTAATAGATAAACTATAACAAAAAATTCAATTTAACTAAAAATAAGGTGTTTATGTTGACACAACCCTTCGGACACATTACATATTTAGGAAACAACCAAGGACGTCATATATGAGATGAATTTTCAAATGTTTGATTCAAAAAGTGTGAAGAAACCGTGAATATAGTCTATTCGCGGTTTCTTCGCTCTTTTTGAATCAAACCATTGCATAATCACCACATGTATGTCGTGCTTAGTTTTTTTCTAAATATGTCACGTTTTGCAAGCGTTTATACTTGCGTCAACATAAAAGTAAGTAATTTTTGCTAAATTGAAATTTTACTTATATTTTATTTATTACAAACTAATATTTTATTTATAATTAAATATATAAGAACAGGGAGAACATAGGTGTTGGTAATGCCTAGTAAGAAATAGGTCTTATGCGAAATATTATTACACTGTGTGCCCACGAATTCGGTGCGCTGTCTCTTTAGTGTAATTTTATAGACTAAAGCCCGTATGCCACGATTTAATTTTCCATACAGGCTCGGGCGGAAGCTTCCACGAGACCTGCTACCCGAGCCTGCATGCAAGCAGTTATAGAGGGTTCTTTCGAATAACCTATCCAACGATACTTGTTGCCGCACAAGTAAAGACGAGTGCATTTTTATGATTTACTATAGCAACTGTGTTACTGCAACAATAATTTTCCCTCACAACTTCAGCATTGTGTGTTTATGCACAACGTTTTTTTTGTTATAACCGCTACTTTTTGTTAAATAAACACGAATGTTTACCATAATTTTTTATTTATAGTTATCGGTGCTTAATAGTTTTACGCTCCTTCACAAAATAAAATAAACAAAATTTGCTCTACCAACCTCTTTCTGATTGGCTAAAATTTCAACTTTGTAGGAAACCTCCCACCGAACATTGCACCCGACCAATTACGAAAACGTCCATGAAAACCGACAGCAGTCGGCCAAATCTTCCACAGAACTATCCATACAAGCGGCCATGCGGGCTTGTATGGGAATCGTGCAAGGAATCTTCCATAGTGGTGCACGGGCTTAAGTTAAGCTTTGTTGGCATGAGGCGGAGGAATATCCTGGAAGGAGAACTTTAACAGGGCTTCA
>NQII01001797.1:223712-286490 GCA_002778355.1 Clitarchus hookeri
TTTTTTTTTTTTTTTTTTTGTTAAATTAAAAGTTGATTTATATTTTATCTATGAATTATAGTATTTAATTTGCAATTAATATGAATAAAAACATTGAGAAAACAGGTATTTTGGTAATGTCTAGAAATAAATAGTTCTTATGCAGAATATTATTACGCTGAGTGCGCAAAAATGCGGTGCGTTTTTCCTCTGATGCAATTTTCCAGACTCGGTTAAGCTTTGTTTGCACGAGGCGGAGGAATATTCTGTAATAAGAACTTTAGCAGGGCTTCAGAGAAACGTGAACAGACCTTGGCCTGGATTCCAGCCGCACGTGCCAGCAAAATGTCGGCACTGGCCAGCAATATGTTGAAACGCCGTTGGCCAATCAGCGCCTGGTAACTTACTTTCCAGCCAGCATCGCAGCCAATAGGGAGTCATTCGAAAGAAAAACTCGAATAAGCGTTTAAGAACTGTCTGCAAACAATACATGTAGCGTTTTGTTTAGTCTGAGAAAGACTTTTCCTACAAAGCTGTTTTCATAATTAAGCGACGCGACAAGCTTCAGTCTATCAGAGCTTTGACGCTGGCGGCGGGCGTCTAGAGCGTTGCAAGAGCTACGAACATTGGTTTTGACGCTCGTCGCCGACGACGGGGAATAATAAGAATAACTTTTGTGTACTTAATAACTGGCGAGAAGCTGAGGTAAATAAGAATTTGGATTGGAAAGCGCTTATTAACGTCCCCCCGTGATATGCCTGCTGTACCTAGGATTCGAACCCAGAACCTCCTGCACCGCAGATCGGCGGCGCACCAACAGACTGTGCGCCACGGGAGGTCGGCAGCTGAGGTAAAGGGCAAATTAAAATATTCATAATAAACTGTTTGCAGAGATACTAGTAGGTTATCAAATTTATATTTTCTCCTATGTTAAGGAAAACAAAATTATAAAGTTTNTCCTATGTTAAGGAAAACAAAATTATAAAGTTTGCGATACTTGACTCATTCACGTTCTGAGTGACCATTTAAATAAATATATATATATGTATATGTATATATATATACACACACACGCGCGCGCGCGAAAGAAGATATTAAAGCCCTAAAAAATAATCCAATTTAGTGACTAAAGGGAAAAAAATATCCATTGCTTCCATTCGCTTTTCGTATCTTAGTGTGAACTTCCTTGTAGGTTAACAGATAGCAGCACGGTCCGTGTCATCGGCCAATCTGTCGCTGTATTGTGAAAATAAGAAAGAAATTCGTCGTCGGCTGGCAGCGTCGGGCGCATCTTATCGCGTCGCTCAATTGTGAGAACCGCTTAAAGCTGCACGCCATACCTTACTCTGTTTAAGAAATCAGACATTACTACATGATATCCCGACAATAACGATATATTGGTAACCATTAAAAACTTACAAATGATAACTTTATACGTATTTACTCATTACCCCGCAAAGATAATTTTTCAGTTGCTGGAGCCTGAAAAACGACCTTTCACTTTTGGCCGATTCAGTAGTAATGTTCAATGGAAAGCGAAAATGTTGCCCACAGTCCGAGGAGAAACAGTGTATTTCACGTTGTGTATGTACGAAGCCATGGTTGAAAAATCGTTAGCTCACACAAAAGTCGTAAATTTTCTAAACTCGCTTTTCAAGTCGACCGCCAGCTTGGCGCTTTTTTAATAAAAAAACCTTTTAAAAATAAACCCAATAACTTATTCGCGGTTTGCTTTCATCTGAAACGAACAAACCCTTCGGAGGACTCGCGATTACATCTCGGAAGCCAAACATTGTCTTGCAAATGCATTTCTTTGAAGTCCTACAATATGGAAATTTTCCTGACTACTATATTTGGGAGAAGAAATTACTTTGTAGAATAAGAGGAATATGTTTTACTCCAAACACATTTGTTTATATACGCCCAATCAAATATCAAATGTGATTGAACCGAACGTTAGTTTGGAGGCAGGTCTTTTTGATTTAACGGAAGTATTTAATAAGTTGAAATGTACATTTCGTTCCTATTTGGAAATGTAGTACGCCGTTAAAACCAATTTCCTTCATTTTACGGAAAAAATTTATCCAGAGGTGTCCGTAAACTTACGGACACGGTGATTTTCTCGGAACCTCTCCGTTAATTTCCCAGTTGATTTTCTGTGCTTCCAATTTAAAATAGAAAGAGATAATAAAAAAGTGTTTAATTTTCGTTAATATTATATTGAGCAAGATTTCAACCTGAGTCGAAATGTTATAACTCCACTCAGAACTCTCACATAAAGTCTGTGGTATAACTTTTGTATTTCTTCTAAGTTAACATTCGCCTTTTTTTTTCAGTTTATATTAAAGTTAGTGTATTTTAAGTGTTGCTAAATGTTGCAGATGCATGATACTACTTTTTAATGTTTGAAATAATAGGTCTTAGTGGCGTGGATAACCTTAACTGCCGCAGAAATTATAATTTCCTGGTTACAGTGGCGAAGAAAGTTTCGTGGAGACTCCGCATTGTTCGTGCCCGAAACCCGAAGCTATAGGAAATACAACGATTTTTCGTATTTCGTATTTATGAACATAACTACGTTTTTCGTCATTACGGATTGCGTTTCCGTACATTTACCGTACATTTCCGTAAAAATTTCCGTAAATATACGGAAGTTTTTGACAGTGTAGATTTCCATTACAAAGTAAATAAGAATACGCAAGCAAATTATCCACGCGCTGATCGGCGAATGGCGTTTTAGTAAATAATAATCAGCACTGGTATCTTGCGTTGTGTGATTATCGTGTGTCAGCAAGAGCTACCAACATTTTTTGGAAAATTTACATTACAAGAAATGCAATAGTTTCCATGTCAGGTTTAGCTAACAAGCCGTCAGTGACCCTATGAATGGGCGCATTTTCCATAAATGGCGAATGGAATGATACCGTCATCCCTGTACTGACACAAACATTGTCACATTTTCCACACGAGTGCTATTCTTGTAAATAAATAAACATTGTACCCGGTAAAAATATTTCAGTACACATCCTAAACTGTACCTAGGCATAATTGAAGTTTTTAACCTACAGACACATCAACAACATCCCAAGCTGTTTATAAATTACCCTACACATGTTTGAGAGCTTTACTACGCAATCGAATTTTTCCTGATTAAAGGTATAATCAGCTAAAATCGATGTATGGAAAATAGTGTTACCATTCGTGCTTTCCCAATACCTACGCCTGCACAATAATGTAGAAATCTGCGAACAGTTTCTTAAAAAGTACGTTTACAAAATGTGATCTTGGAACTTACGAAAAGTCTCTAATTCTACAGGAATACTTCAGTTCCAGGTACAGCAAACTTTTTATTGTGCTTATTACGCTAATTCGCCACGATTCTCTCAAAAATTATTTGTTGGTTTTCTGTTAGATTAGGTAGCTAGGCCAACATCGAATGCTGATATGACCGTGCGGCCACACTAATCTTGCTCTGCCAACCTCCATTTTGGCCAATCATATCAATTTCTATTTACAAGTCACCTGCAGAATGAAATTTTGAGTAACTTTTCCATTCCCCGAAGCCGCAGTGGCTACCGCACCGACGCGGGCTCATATCCAGATTATCATATGTGGACAAAGTGGTGGACGTTGCCGGACGTAGACCGACGGCTTTTCTCGGGATACTCTTGTTTCCCCGCCCTTGCATTCCATCGCCACTCCATTTCCACCTCACTTCGACCCCACGAGTGCTAGAAATATCTTGCCACACCCTCCCTCCACCATTTCCCCATCAATGCCGAGGAATGGGCGTTCTGTGTAGCCCAGCACACCTGTTGGTGAGGGATGTTGTAGACTGCAGTTCACGGTTAATTAGACTTTTTTGAAAGCCCCGCTTAGGATTTACTTTTCTGCTCAATTTGTAGCTTTCCGCTATATGTAAAGTTAACATTGCCACGGACCACGTCATTTTATTCATGCGTCTGCCAAATGAAATTGTGAAATTTTAAGGTAACTAAATATGTTCAATAATGCATCTTCATGCTCTTCTGTGTATAAAACAAGGAACACTTACTTACGTAGCCATAAAATTAAGCATTACACTTTCAATACACCATGAAGTCTAGAACTATGTCAATTAATTCGGCTTCATCTTAATTGGAAGCCTGTATGTACTCTAACATACACGTGTAGTTACGGACAATGATGTTTTTCAAGAGTTGGTTTCAAAAGTTCTTACTTCATTGCGAACAGCCTTCGCATAACACTCTCGTGACGAGAGAGGTAAGTGGAGAAAGGTAAATCCACCTGAGCGAGCTAAAAATGCAAAGGCAGGCGGTTGGGGAAAGGCATCAACTTTCCTCCGCAGCTGCAGAATCTTCTCCTCGTCTCTCGTAACGGAATGAGCAGTTTTAAAAGCCGCGAGCCTTGATTCCACGTCGCCGAAGGGCACCCCAGGCTTTCTCCAACACCGAGATCCCCACAGCACGCGTGCGGCACGAGTGTGTATAGTGATAGCGAAAAGCCCCCGGGCTGTGGATTAGCAATTACAGCCCTGTACACGCGCTTACAGCCGCTGGGATAACGCTCAGCCAGGCATTGCGCAGGTGATACGACTCGTGACCAGGAATATCGCTAAGGCGCGCCTTCTTCGCTTCTGAAGCTCCCCGGCTGTGTGCTGTTGCGTCGTCACGCAATCCTGCCCACGACTAGTAGTTATTGAAATACTTCATCATACTTATGTCAACGCAGAACATCTTCCCGCAGCTTAAGTAGTTTCGAAAGCTCCGCTGAAGTTATTAGTATAAATATCTACATTTGGTTAAATCTCCACTTATTGGTTGTGGCGATATATAAAGTGCCCCAAGAAAATTGGAGAGCCTTATAAAACTAACCGCATTTGTCTTACTTTCATCGGGAGTGTAATTTACAAGCTATTGTACTCAGATTTTATGGAGAAATATGACTAAGCTTTTTTTTTTTTTTTTTTTTTTTTTCCCAATGATATCTGTTCTTTCAACTTACCTGTCACAGAGCAAGCGCACGCGAATAGCTATATTTTCAACAAAATTTTGTTCAAAATCTAGTTGCTGAATTATAAGAAAAAAGATCTTTAAATGAAATATTTTCATGTGGTGGTTTACCTGAAGGATTTCGTGTTCTGCCGGAAACCTGGATGATTATCTAGCAGTTTGCCGTTGTCAGCCGCACTACTAAGCTGAAGGGACTACAGAAAAGCCATTCCTAAACCGTGAAGCAAACTCTGTGTGCCAAAGAAAAATAAACGAACGCATTAAGGCCGAGAATCGAAAGCTTTAGTATTCCAGCCGCACGTCTGTGCCAAGTTAATTTTACTTTTTACCACTTTAGGTCCACATACAAGGTTTTGTAAATCGCTAATCAACGAACTATACGCCTTGTTTTTATTTTTTGTATCTCGTATTTTTGTACATAATGTGTATTTTTACTAGTGAGAATTGTCAGCTGCAAATAGGAAATTCATGGGAAACGAACAAGCATTCAGATAAGGCCTTCATATGACTTAGACTGCACCAAGCCCTACATAGACATACTCCGAACACAACCATAAGAGCTTCTGCAGGAGCCGACTATAACTAATCACGTCACAGCAATGAAAAACGTTCTGCACTCATGTGATAACAGCCTCGTAAAAAATAATTTAAAACAAAAAAAACTTTTATTAACATTGTTTTTTTTTGCGGTTAATGATACATAATTATATTAATAAATTGATAAAAACAATTGCTGCCATAACTTATAACCTTATTTTTCTAAGTTGCATTTTTTGCCTGTTGAAACACTAGATAGCGTTTTCATTTAACGCCATTGCTTTGGCGATTAGCACCAGAGATGTAACGTCAGAATAAAATTTTGTATAAAAAGACGAAAGCATTTAGAACTTCGTCATGATTATCATTAGGTGGCGGTTGTATTGTATCTTTTTTTTTCTTTGGCTAACGGTTGGACGCACAGTACTGTGTGGCATTACATGTTTGGTTGGAAACAGACGTGTGGACGTGCGCGCTAAATTTAACTTCAGTCAGCACTCGAGGTGTCCTCCGGTTTTGGTCAGGTATTTAGGTCACGAAGCGGGTAACTTGAGTAAACATGTCAACGACAAGGACGCGACTTCCGACACTCAGCCAATTCAAGTTTTCCATACGTGAACAATGGTTCCTAGATGCACAAGTAAATACGTCGTGTAATGATGGCGATCCACTGATGTTCCTCCACGCCATGGCCCTATTCTTGAACCTTCATCACTACAAAATACTTCTGTGTGCGTCACATTTTATATCGCCACAAACATTCATTCCGATGAGTGTTATTTTTCGTAAACTCATTTGGAATTCAACCCAACTGCTATAGCAGTTGACGAACGGTAAGATGCCAGGCAACTTGGATGCTAGCTTGTGGAATCGGGTAACACAAAATGCATCTTCGTTGGAAAGTGGAAGATTAATTTGTACTCCTGCAAGAAACGAGTAATCGATTTCTCTCCCGGTGCTTTCTGTATGAGTACTGGTAAGGTGAAAGTGAAATGTTAGTAGTGAAGTAAGTGGTTGACCCTCCAAACTGTAAAGCTGAATCANACGAGTAATCGATTTCTCTCCCGGTGCTTTCTGTATGAGTACTGGTAAGGTGAAAGTGAAATGTTAGTAGTGAAGTGGTTGACCCTCCAAACTGTAAAGCTGAATCATTGACCTCCACCACTGAAATGCCGATTGGTGAAGAATCCTAGTTAACCCAATGAAATCCGGTCAATGAAATTGTCACAATATGCAGTGTTCCAATGAAACATTTTCCACCAGTTCGCTGCACTGAAAAAAAAAAAATCAGCAGTGATGTGATAACAGAAGAGCTGTGTAAGCGGGTTTCACAATGTCAGCAACCAAACTTCTGTGCTATATGAAAACAAAATAGTTTTAGCAGCTACTTCTCTTTAGAACTAGAAACCGATATTACTGTTAGGTTTTTTCATTTCTAGTTTTTATTTTCTAAAACAGTCAAAATAATGATGACGTTCTTCTGTCGCGGGAACATAATGTTCTTTTTATAAACTATATTCACAATTATATAAACAGTTGCAAACAAGAACACATAATTTTCTGTTGGTATTACTACCAACATTTTGAAATGTTATATGTGACACATGCAACCAAATCTTATAACGTTCCTGTATTAACATAACTTTTGTTCTTGTAGCCAGTGTTAGTAAGAGAAAAATATAGCCTGTCCTGCAGCCGCCTGGGTTTGGACCCACCAATCCACAGTATCTTGATTCGTGCTAAGTTTGAGGCTTACACGTAATCTCGTGCAGCAAAATAACTACATGTTGTATCACGATTAAACACTGCATTCACATTTTCTGAGGTTCATCGAAAAACAATCAAACTGCAGAGGTAGAGAAGAAACTATCGAAATTACGTGAAACTTACAAATTTTCTCGTGTAATTGTAACTTACATAAAAACGAAAACGCGCTAACGGAAACAATCAGTAGTTACGTGCTAATTATAAAGTAATTTCTAAAAAAAAAACTTATAATGTTATATGTAAAATATATATTTAACATTGTCTTTTTAAAATTATAGTGGGGAACATCTAAACAGTAAATATAATCAGAAAATAATTTCAGGATTCGCTCTAAGATTTGTACTCACAGAATCAACAGAGGTGAACAGTTCAAATCATGAAACAGCAACAAAAAAAAANGATTCGCTCTAAGATTTGTACTCACAGAATCAACAGAGGTGAACAGTTCAAATCATGAAACAGCAACAAAAAAAAAAGTAGTTTATGCTACTATTCTAATCTATCTCAAGCCACAATAGAATACCCGTGGTGTTTTTAATACTAGTATAAGCAAAAAAAAAAACAGCTCGCAAAGCAGTAGGAAAGTTCGGCTAAATTTGCCTGCCACGTAGTTACGGAAAGTGAGCGAGNATTCGCTCTAAGATTTGTACTCACAGAATCAACAGAGGTGAACAGTTCAAATCATGAAACAGCAACAAAAAAAAAGTAGTTTATGCTACTATTCTAATCTATCTCAAGCCACAATAGAATACCCGTGGTGTTTTTAATACTAGTATAAGCAAAAAAAAACAGCTCGCAAAGCAGTAGGAAAGTTCGGCTAAATTTGCCTGCCACGTAGTTACGGAAAGTGAGCGAGNAAAAAAAAACAGCTCGCAAAGCAGTAGGAAAGTTCGGCTAAATTTGCCTGCCACGTAGTTACGGAAAGTGAGCGAGAAGCTGAGATTGACGTAAAAACTGCAGAGAGAAATGTCCCCAGAACTGAACTTTCTACAGGCTGCCTGCAGTAAAAGTAATCGAGTCGTGCAGTGAAACCTCTACAATTTCTTCACTAGTATCGTTTGTCTGGCTGTATCTGTGGCTATAAGCGGGACGCGATTCCGCAATGCATTTTTTACAGTATCTGTTACAGCAATTAAATGTTTTCATTACTTGTGTAGAAGTGATAGAACACGATTTATGGTAAGTCAATAATGTAACCAACTAGATACAAGTTTCATACTAATGTATTCTATAAGAAGAGCAAAGAAAAATGTTTGTAGTTCAATATATGAATACTTCTTGTATCGACAAAATATTGCACTGATTAATATTTTTGCTGAAATTGTTATTATTTTTATGAAAATTATCTTAAGAATAATGGTGGTATAAAACGTTTAGTAATTACAACTCTGAAAACGTCCAGAATGTATTCCCACTTTGTTCGTAATACCAGCGCCCTTAAAATTCTCACATGAGAGCCTGGAATACTATTTTAAGAATTCTTCTAAGAACTTTTGATTAGGCCGGGAGTTATACATATTTAATTCTCGGAAATGTCTTACTAGAAAAGTAAGTTAAAATATTTCTTGTCTTGAATAATGATCGTAGACTTCCTAGTTGCGTTAGGTACCGGAAAAAATAAACATATGGCCCGCAGAAAAACAACGTATTTGGCCCACAATTATAAAGGAATAAACGTGATTTCTCATATATAAAGACGTCTGGGTAAATTAGAATTTCACTTTTTCCTCCGAAACGAATTATTACATGAAAAAGTGAATGAACATAAATAAATTTCGAAAGTATTTTGTGTTATTTGCTTACAACACACGGTCGGTAAATATACACTCTTAACAGATCATCAGTGCGACCACAATTTAAAGACAGCGTTTGGAAACTAATGGCAGTTATTCTGTTATAAATATTCGCACCTCTTGCACCAACGACGTTAAAAGCTCGTGCAAGAGAAAAATTTTATACGCTTATACGCTACTTTTGACTCTGCCTGTGTAGGTTGGCCTGTGCCCATTATGGGGGTTATCACAGCAGCATGTATTCTAACACCAAACNTTATGGGGGTTATCACAGCAGCATGTATTCTAACACCAAACCTATAAAAAATAATTTCTATGTTTATTCCAACCTCAATGGGTATAGGTCTTTGTCTTTGTTGATGCAGTGCATAGACAGCATTTGCACCATTGTGTGATTGGCGAGCGATTGTGTTTGTTGAAAATTAGGAAGCCTGCTCCACAACTATCGACATATTTCGTACATACCGGAAGTATCTTTTTGACGAATGAGTATCCTAAAGTTAAGCTACAAGGAAGAAAATAATTAATTTTATTTTTGGTCTGGTGACATTAATAACTTGTGACGGTGAAAAGGCAGTTTGAATGGTCTGTCTTGCCGCCTACCAAAAAAAAAGCTGCTTTTAAAACATATCCCTTACTCACTATTATACCCAGATTTGTAAAACTACTACAGGCGTCAGTACATACTTGTTTTTTCGCGATGTACTTCGGTCTTTATACCCGTTGGGTTTCTGCTAGCCTGAAAACCACTTACAGGAGTGTTCCGCAAATTTATATCTGTAGATTTTTTTCTCAGTGCAGGTTTCAGAACTCGAAACAGTGTATTGGCCAGTACTGTTTTCTTTGTGTTGAGTCCNTAGATTTTTTTCTCAGTGCAGGTTTCAGAACTCGAAACAGTGTATTGGCCAGTACTGTTTTCTTTGTGTTGAGTCCGACTTTGGTGGCATCAATTCAGCTTTCTTTTCAACCATTGGCGTGCACGAAGGGGAGTTCTCAAAAACACACACTAAAACAAAAATGGCGATTTTTCATCAAACGATACTACGTAAAAAATTAACGTTTTACATAATTGTTTGCGGANCACTAAAACAAAAATGGCGATTTTTCATCAAACGATACTACGTAAAAAATTAACGTTTTACATAATTGTTTGCGGATTGATACCAACTTGCGACACCGTCTAAACCATAAAAAGACAGTACTTCGCCACAAACTGAACCAAAATATTCTTTAACTTACTTTTTGTTTGAAATAGTTCCAGTGAAAGCCTACTTTTTAAGGAGTACACAAACGGAGTATGCATACACCGGTGTAGGCAAACGGTCGCATACATACACAAAACAAGTAAACATATCACCTAAAATCAATTTAAATGAGTTGCGTGTGAAAACATAAATAGGGCCTACTCTAATTGCTTTCACAAATAAATGACTAATGTGTACCAATAACTGAAACCAAAACGAACCGTAAAGCTTTGACCCACCCCAACCACTTTCTGTTCTCACTACTCTTATAATTGTGAACCCGAGTTTTATTTAAGTTTTTAAAGTATTATGGGGTGTTTCCTTGGGGCTGAAAGCAGGTGGGCATAGGTACTTGGTTATATGTTTATATTTAAAGTTAGTGGCAAACAATGACTCTTATATTTAGTCTAAATTAACTATAGTAACCAATTAACTTAAATTTTTTAATAACAACAGTCGTATTCAAAAATGGAACTGCTCAAATTGCAAACTTGACTAGTATAATGTTATGTGCATGACCTCTCGCCTGGCGCACGAGCTTCCGTCACGTCGCCCGGCTCCTGGCTGGCGTCACAGTCCCTCCTCCTTCCTGCTGGAGAAGCCGACGAGTTTAGAGGATTCGCAAAAATATTCTGGGAACTAGGACCCTTGGCACAACACGACATTTAGAGAAATTTCTGGGCGATGGCCTACGACCCTATAAAATTTTGCAGCAGTCCAAGGGTCGGCAGTCTTGGTAGAAGCCTTCTGGCGGAGTGCAGTAACCGGAGGAGGTCGAGTGCGGTGAGGGACATCTGTGAAGAGGACGGACGACGACTGGAGATTGCGAGACGATGGCGGACGAGGTATGTGGAGTGTGAACGGACGAGAGGGCATGAAACCCGACGAATGAAGGCTACTGTGCATGAGGGCGCTCGGAGAACTCTAGAACTTTGCGGACTGGTGGGATCTTGACTGAACTGAGGTGGGACTGAATGATCATGAAATACGGACTTTACTGTAAATATTGGAACTGTCTAAAGTGGACATATGATTTATGAAGTGATTCAATAGGTTTTGATACACTGTTTATTGCGTCTGATTTCAGTTATTTTATTAAATTAGCTTCTTTGAGGTAATTGTAAATCTCTATTGATTTGATTCATTAAATGTAAATAGCAAGTAATAAAAATGTATTGTGAAGTATTGAATCGAGAGAATATTTGGTTGTTGTCATTTTAAATAAATTAGGAATCTTTAATTATTTAATGAAGATCTCCATCCCGTAACGAGCCTTGTTTAGTCCACTGACTTTTGAGAAAACTGTAACAATAAGTTAAATCCCACCTATCATGTCACTGGTAGAATTTTACTTATTTTACATATCTATTGATTACAAGCTTAAACTACTCTGAGACACTAGTTCCTAGTGCATTCCATCGGTTCAACATTGGTAANTCCTAGTGCATTCCATCGGTTCAACATTGGTAATGTTCCTAATTTTTTTATTAAATTGAACTTTTACTTATATTTTATCTATAAGTTATATTTTATTTATAACTAATGTGAATAAGAACAGGAATAAATTATGTGTGTTGGTAATGCCTAGTTATAAATAGTTCTTATGCAAAATATTATTAAACTGAGTGCAAACGAATACGGTGCGTTGTCCCTTTAGTGTAATTTTCTATATTGGTTTAGGTTTGTTTGCATAAGGCGGAGGAATATCCTGGAAGTAGAACTTTAGCAGGTCTTCAGAAAAGTTGGAAGTAACCTTGAATTGACCATAACAGCTTTCAATCCAACTTTCATATAGTAGGCAGCTCATTGATTTAATCACTGATTCATCTTTCCGTTTTGGCAAAGGACGATTTTTTGACTTGATTTCCAAAATATTACCCAATGTTGAAGTGGAGTCAGACATCGACGTGTAGATTTCCATGTCGGGTGTTTGGGGAAGGCACGCGTGCTGAAATTCCTGGTTGTAGTTCGCTGTTTCCGCGCGCACGTGCATGCCTTGCAAAACGCCGGGTTGTGTTACAATGCAGGCGTTCGTGCCATAAACTTGAAGCTGTCAGTCCAGCCATTCAACGCACACTATCTCTGTTGTAAAATGTGCAAGGGTTCTCTGATTTCTCAACAGCGTGAAACACTATAGTGCCGTTAAATTTTTATGCTTGGTTATCCATTATGCTATCTTCCCGACGTAAATTACCCTTCTAATTCCATTGCCATGTCACAAGAGTTTTCTGACTTTCATGTGGCACAGACATGTGGAAATTATAATTCAAGTTTAGCGTCAGCATGATTACGTTTGTTTCGCACAATCCTTTCAGGAAAGCAAGATCACACGCTCGGTATTTTGTTGCTTTAGAAGTAATTTCTAACAGGTTTCGCAAGTGGGCGTCACCAAGATCTTTTTCAAGGGAAGGCGTAGAAATTAGAAAAAGTTTCCTTCAGAGGATTGTGAGATTTACAACTACGTTTTGCCCTAAATGCATGCGACGAAGATCCAGGACTTGTGTAATGTGAATAAATATATTTATCGTTAACCATATACAATATAATATTCGCATATAATATTAAATACAAATACACAAACAAATATCAAAATAAAATTATGGAAAACTAGGAAGAACTGAATTACTCCTCTCAGCAGGGACTTGCATTTTGAAGTAACGTCGCTAATCAGCAATTTGTTTGTTATAAAACAATTTATTTCACTGTAACTAGAAAAATACAGTGTTCAGGGTAGGGCAAGTGCCCCCCTCCCCCTCCCTCATCTCCCTGCTGACGGCCATGGTTTCGCAGTCGCGGCCAATTTCCGAAAGTGACATTGTAAAACTGCTAGAAACACAAATATTTTACTTTTCGTTCGTCTCCATTTTTACACTTATGTGTATGAAATAAAAAAAATAATTTAATTGGCAGCCAATTTGGACTTTACACATTCAATGAGACGTTAAAGGAAAAAGTCAAGTGGTAGGTGGTGTGATTCTGTGTCGTCAGAGCGCACTGCCAACTGATTTGTAAATACTTCCAAACCATCCGCTAGATGGCACCACAGTCGTATTACCTCCTCCCTCTCACACAGGCAGCATATGTGATCCATTCACGGAACCACCGAGTGCCAGGTAATCCGCTTACCTCTCTAATGATCTGTCGCTTCTAGCAGATTGCTCTCTGCGATAACAATGTGTTCGATGGCTAGCAGTACTGTGACCATGTGTCTGATAACACAGATGCCAGTATGGAAGACATGCACCTTTGGAACGCCAATAATCTATTTTTGTAAAACTTTCACTATTAATTACGTAGGTTGAGAGCATTTAAGATTCGCCATTTTCACTTGTAAATAAAATTATGGCAATAAAAACGTGCATTTGTTTATATACGCCGATTGAGCTGATTACCCGAAATTCTAATGTGTCAAACGGCAAGTAAGTTACTGTTAAGCAAACAGGAACGAATATGAATGTATTTTCATTCGATAATGAAACTTATATTGGCAGTTTTTACTTCCTGGAAATTGATCAAGAATTGTATTATTTTTCACGATGTAAGTGTATAATGTTTGCACCAAAGATCTTGATTCATAATAATGCAATGTTAGCAAAAATTTTCCAATATAGAAATGATGTGAAAATGTTGTTAAAAAACATGGCCTGGTTTTTAAATCTAACCATCTACTTATACAGTAGTACTTCTGGGCGTTGTAATACGAATTTTGTTAATATTTTTACATACATTTTACATAACATTTTTTGCAAAACATGTCGTTGCAACAAATCATTTATTTAGTTTGATGGACTCTATAAGTGACTATAGCACACTACTGAACAAAATCATTCACTAAACTAATATTCATTAATGTAACCTGCACATGATACACTTGTAAATGTCTAGGAATATTTAACGAGAAAACTTTGTAACTTGTGTTTTATTGAATGTACAAATATAAACTGCTATAATTTAAATCCATAAATTTATGAGTAAAATAGCATTATAATAAGGTTCAATATCTTGAAATCGTTTCATAAATTCAGTATTTATTTGATAGCGTGAAAGGACCTTCGCTGTTCATACCTATTCAGAATATAAATGAGATATAACGTTACATTGCATTGCATATATTGTATATATGTTTTGTAAATTTTTTAAAGGAGATTATAGTTTTATATCTAAGTATAACGAGTACACGTACACCACTACATGGTATAAAAGGAAGTCCCTGGTGCGCGTCTGTCTGTATGACTGCGCTAATCGCGAGAACCACTAAACGTATTTAGATGCCGATTTTACTGTTATGATCTGCATTTATCAAGGAAGGTTTGTGTGTATTAAAATTTGCCCTAGTACTAATAGGATCTGAGAATTAACGGTATTAGTGAATCAAGTCGGGTAAAAATTTTGCCGCTGGCGCGCTCTCATGGAATACTCTGCCTAATACTTTAGAGAATAACAAAATCATTTACGAAAGAACTGTGTAAAATTAAATGATCTACAAAAAAGTCAGCGGCAGCATATATCTGTCTTTAATAGATCAGTAGTAATTAGGGGTATTTACAATTTAAATTGCGCAGTAAAAACAAACGTAAAATTTACCCACTGTCTTTTCTAATCTAAAGAACTTAATCATTATCAAAATAAATTAATTCATAACGCTCACAGCATTTTCATAGAGAAAGAATTTCGCGGTGCCGGCAAGTGACGTATGCAAGGCTATACGTGTACGGGTACATAAGGAGCTGACGAGAAGGAAAGGCTAAGGCCTGGTTTATAAAAATCGCAATAACGCAACACTGGCAAAATCATAACGACGCAAAATGTCAAACTCTGATATCTTTAGGTAGGTACCTGTTTATAAAAGTTGCAAGTTGCCTTAACATTTCAAAGTTCAACTTCTTGCGTCGTTTTAATTTTGCCAGGGGTGTGTTTGCTCGGGTTCGCTGTGAAAAAACATGTATGTGCGGTAAGTATTATCTACGACATTGTTCATAATTATCCTGTACATTTTATCTTGAAGCATGGTAAAAGATTACGAAGTTATGTTTTCAACACGCATCCTTTCATTACTCTCTCGTAATTGCGAAATTAGTTACAAAAATTACACAACACATACTTCTCGCTACACAGTAACACGATTTACGGGCACAGTGCACTGTGTTACGAACTAGCTATATCCAAAAGTCTGTGCATACAAGCAATGAGGCCATCAAAGACATCATAAAAAATGTGCAAAACACAACGTCAAAAATTGATGGTAGATTACATTTAATTGCGGGCACCATTAACAACATAACACTTTCTTTGAGACAACATGGCACCTCATTTAACACGGAACGTTTAGCACTAACGCAACAACTAACACTTTCCATTTTTTTACACTTACTAAATATCCTCTTAGAGGAACAGGAAATATTAACACACATCACGCAGTGCAAAACGAATCACTTTCCGATTAAACTCGTTCCGGAAGAGAAGTTTTTAAAAGACCCTCACGAATTGAAGTTAACAATATCGGCGACACATCACACTGCGTATTATCAGCTTCCATAAACAGATTATAGCATCAGTCCTTCTCAATTTGTTGTTAAAATCCAAATACCTCTTTTGCAGAAAAAATCAGATAGGCATGTTTATCACTTAATACCGACTCCCTTTCAATCTCGTAATAGATCGTGTTATTTGCACACTAGTGGAAAAACTATAGCACTTGATTTTCTGACGCAACAAATTGTGGACTTAAAACACACAACCGAACACATGGATCACATTTACCGCATTCCGCGCGCAAAACCAGTAACCAAAACTATACTCAGCTTCAAAGAAATGTTTTTCGCACGTCAACAACCACTAAAGATGGATGCATATTAATTTCAATGTACGAACGACTCACTTTTAAAAATCACGGAATTTTTCCCGAACCAGTTTTTAATCAGTAATATACCGTCACTACGTCGCTACGCCCCTAGCAACTTTCACGTACGAATTCGCTGAAAAGCTAGTTCGTTCTTGAAAGTTGCTAGGGACGTAGCTCAATAATGACTCATGTTTCGGTAGAGCACAACAGTGTAAGATGAGTTTTATTACGTGGATATTATACAGTTGTTATTTAAATGACTATTGATCGGGGGAGCTTTAAACTGAATACCAAGATGATTATTCATTACATTTAATTCACGCCATTTTATTTAAACCTAATTGGAAAGTCATTACCGTGTTAATGTTGCCGGAGGCTGATTCTACGAGATGGTTAACGACGGCCGGACACACCCATCTTCCTGGTCTGCTTCACTGGTCGGGTCGGCGCCCAAAGGACAAAAGACGAAAAGACGACTGTTACGCTGGCCTATATCAATAACTATATAAAATGGTTCTACTAGGTTCCCTGCTAGGTACGCGCCTAAGTGCACCTTACAAACTTTGTCCGTTTCTTGAACACTGTTCACCTGAGAGCGTTACATCTAGGTAACGTGTTTCCGTGCAGTAACGTATGATTATGACGTATTCACAAAATACCCGAGGGTATTTTGTGAAGTGGTCTTACTTTGGTAAGATAATAACATACCATCCCCTATTGTCTCAATGTAAGGGGTGATAGTACGCCACAACTGTTGGCAGGTTTGAGGTCTTGGTTAAAGAAAACGTTATTTACAGAATGACTCTTCCTTCTCATGTAGGTATCATTATTTTCCGGTAGAACCATTTGATATAGCGATTTTCAAGGGTGGCTACCTCCCTTACGAGTTACTGTACGACGTTGTTCATATAATGTTTTCTATCCCATTTCGCATAGGGAATCACCTCACAGCATTTGTACCTGTAGTTCAGGACAACCATGTATAGTCAATAAAATGAACCCCGTGTTAAGTAGTTCAAATTCAGTACTCAATTTTGTATTTCAGAAATTCACGCACTTTGCCCTTGAGCGTAATTATTGCACAATGTATGAAATAGTAAATTTTGCAGACGCAGAGAAAAGTTTTTAAGTCAGTAAAATACTTTCCTCTATATAATAAATAAAATACACAGTATATTTTACAAAGTAATTTATTAGCTAAACAAAATGTGAACTTCGAACAAAATATACATTTTAACGTTGAAGAAATATTTAAACTAGAGAAAACGCTTCGCAAGACCAACAGAAACTGTCTCGAAACAAAATGTTTATTTGAATCAGCTACGTATTTAGTGGCTTGTATGTAAACAAGTATGCCCAGTGTTTCTCTTAAGTTATAGTTATTTAAAGTTTTTCAATGTAAAAAAAAACTTGCCGGAAAAGAAAGTAAAAATATTATTAAATTATTTATAAAAACATTTCCAAGAAACGATATTTGTGATTGTCATGGTTGATATGATTGAAATTACCGATGAATAACAGTCTACATTTAATTATTGGAATGTGAATTACGTTTCTTTAAAGTGATTAAAATTATCGTTTCCAAATGATTTTTCAATTTGAGAATGCCGTCATTTTAAGCCCAATGGCTGCTACACAGAGTAGGTAGGTAAGTAGCTTACACAAGAGGCGAAACTGTGTGTTGGTTCTCTTAATGAGGGCGTACCCTTTCTCTGATTGGCTGTGTAGAGGGTCTGTAAACGGGTTTTGAGTCTGATTGGCTGGGGGCTGCTGTGGTGTAGTGGTCAGACTACTCGCCTCCCGCCTAGGCGAACCGGGTCCGATTCCCGACGGGGTCGCTCCCGGAATTTCGCACGTGGAACTCGTGCCGTACGATGCCACTGGTCAGTGGGTTTTCTCGGGGATATTCAGTTTCCCCTTCCCAGGCATTCCGACGCTGCTCCATACTCACCTCGCTTCACCCTCATCGGCTCTCAATACTCCGTTGTTAAGATCCACCCAAATCTCTCCAGTCTACTCCAGTTCAGCCTGATTGGCTACTTCTGCGTTTGCGAAAGGTTTCCTATTGGCTGGGCTGCCGGCTGGCAAGTAGGCTATCGGGCGTTCATTGGCGAATAGCGTATCAACATATTGCTGTCCAGTTACGCCATTTTGCTCGCCATAAGCTTTGTTTCTGTGGCTACAAGTTGCACTAATTGCAGAACTGCTGGTCCAGTTATTGCTTTTAACGTAGAGTTGGTAGGACGTTCGATGATGTGCTTCTCAATGCCGTCTCTAGCCCCGCTTTACCTGGGCCAGAAACCCAGAAAATCTGCAACAGGCAGTTTTGAAACCTTATAAATAATAGTAGATTGTGTAATTTCATCTTACTTTCGGTGACTATCGACAGCATGCAGTGCCAGAAATTTTGTGTTATAGTCTGTTCGGGGTTTCTTCACACATTTCAAACAAATATTTGAAAAATCACATAATGTATGACGTATTTAAATGTTTCTAAATTTGTCATGTATCACAAGCGTTTTATACTGCTGTTACAATAAAATAACTTTTTTTTTTTNATTTAAATGTTTCTAAATTTGTCATGTATCACAAGCGTTTTATACTGCTGTTACAATAAAATAACTTTTTTTTTTTTTGGTTCAATTGAATTTGTAATTACATCTTATTTATTATAAATTACAATACTTAATTTATAATTAATGTGAATAAAAACACTGAAAAAATATGTGTGTTGGAAATGTTTAGTTAATCAATATTTCCTACGTAAAATATTATTGCACTTAGTGCACACGAATGCGATGCGTTGCCATTTGGTGTAANGGTTCAATCGAATTTGTAATTATATCTTATTTATTATAAATTAGAATACTTAATTTATAATTAATGTGAATAAAAACACTGAAAAAATATGTGTGTTGGAAATGTATAGTTAATCAATATTTCCTACGTAAAATATTATTGCACTTAGTGCACACGAATGCGATGCGTTGCCATTTGGTGTAATCTTCCAGACCTAGTTAAGATTTGCCTGCATGAGGAGGAGGAATATCCTGGAAGTAGAACTTTAGCAGAACTTCAGAAAAATTCGAATTAACCGTGAATGGACTATATACAGGATGATTCTAAAATCATGGNAGAAAGGACTATATACAGGATGATTCTAAAATCATGGGACAAACATTGAGGGGTGGTAGATCTCACTAAAGCAAACAATTATTGTATAGGAATATATGGGCGGGAGTGACGCGTTGAGGCACAAACACAAAAATAACNGTGAATGGACTATATACAGGATGATTCTAAAATCATGGGACAAACATTGAGGGGTGGTAGATCTCACTAAAGCAAACAATTATTGTATAGGAATATATGGGCGGGAGTGACGCGTTGAGCCACAAACACAAAAATAACACATGAAATGCAACACATTATTTATTTGCAACGTCGCCGCTAAATGCCTTTTTACAGCAATGTTTATATAATTGCTCAGAATTGCTACCACCGTACATTACTTACAGTAATGTAAGCTTGGTAGCGTCGGTGGAGTGATTGGCGAACAGATTCAAATACGCCGGGTATTTCACGCACGCCACCATTGTCAGCCGATCACGCCATATGTAGAGGTCGCCAAGCATGCGTGACTGTTGGTGAATGCATTTCCAGCAACTGTTTTAACATTTTCTGTACGGAATCACTCGTTAAGTATGCTGCAAATTAACATTTTATGTTTCCGTTAATGTGTTATGTTTTTTGTGTTTGTGCCTCAACGCGTCACTTCCGCCCATATATTTCCATACAATAATTGTTTGTTTTAATGAACTGAATGTTTGTGCCATGATTTTAGAATCATCCTGTATAGTGTTACGAATTTTGTGCCACCGTGACCGAGTAACGCATCGAACTATCTATCGCACAGCCGTACCTCCATTGGCGAGACGTGAGGGTACCTGCAGGCCGATATCATTAGATAGTTGTTTACGTCACGGTAATTGGAAAACAGAGACAATTGTTACATCCGTGATTTATTGGTACTCCCCCCCGCCCCCACTGCTTATGCTGGCTGCTTTATTTCCCCAAGGAAAGAGATAGGCAACTTATTAAAATATTTCCAACCAAACAAACAAAAAAAATTACCCAAAATAATTTATTAACAGATCCAGAAGAATAGATTCGTGAAGGTAACTTGTTTGTCGAAAATTAACAAAACATTTATGATAACTGAATAATGCTACCTTACAGAAACAACAACAAATTAGACAACAAATTTAACTTGCCCAGTATGTAGCGCACAACACATCATAAACGCACCAAACAAAGAATTGGCCACATCCAGTACATTAAAAAAAATCAACAATATAAAAGTATTAAGGAATTGCTACATATTTAAGTGAGTACAGCAAAAATAGTAACAAAACGCATTGGCACACGAGATGAGAAACAACAAAAGGAATAAGTACTATAACAACGCCGTTTCGGGAAATGTGACATTTTTCTCTCCTCAAGAGATGACAGATCAATCGTATGCTGTGATGAAATCAGTCTAATAGCAGATGGCTTTGACAGCGACTCTGTTAGACTGTGCAGTAAACAGTTCACCAAGTGGTAAGTGTGACGCAGCCACAGCTGAGAGACAGAATAGCTATACGTAGTTCACGGCTGCTTCAAAATGTTCTGAAGCCCTGCTAAAGTTCTACCTCCTCATCCAAACAAAACTTAAGTAAGTCTAGAAAATTACACCGAAGGGACAGTGCACCGCATTCGTGCGCACTCTGTGTAATAACATTTTCCGTAAGAACTATTTAGGCATTACAAACACACATTTTTTCTCCCTGTTTTCATTCATATTTTAATTATAAGCGATGTATTATAATTAAAAATTAAAATATACGTATCATTTAAATTTAATAAAAAATACGTTATATATATTTTAACAGAAGTATAGAACGCCTGTGATACATGCCGTATTCATAAACAACCATTCATAACCACCTGTTTTTCGCGAAAAGATTTCAGGACAAGTTGTGTTTTAAAACACTGTAGTTCAGAACTATTTTCGTGATCGAGTCATTTGAATTGTTACTCGTCATATCTGTCTGCCCGCGAATCATGGACGGTCAGTATCGAAGAAACTTAATTCTGATTGGCTTACTCATGTAACAGGCCCTCTTCACGCAAAGACAAGCGGCCAATAGCCAATCAAGGATGTAAGTGTCCACATAGGATATTGAAGTCTAGCTTCTGCGTAAATCTTTTCGCGAAAAACAGGTGGCTCTACAAATAAGTCAAACATGGTGTGATTTTTCAAATATTTAAATCAAAAGGTGCGAAGAGAGCTCGAATAGACTATATATAGTAGCAAATTAGCATGACGGTTTCTTGGATGGGTGCGAACCCATTCGCTGATTGGTTGCGCAAGGCTCTGGAACAGGCCTTGTGTCTTATTGGCTGTTGCGTACTGCAAAAGATTCCCTATATTCATGGAAGCCGGCTGGCAAGTTAGTTACCAAGGTGCTGATTGGCGAACGGCGTTCCATGTTTCTGACTGGTATCGCCATTTTGCTGGCGCTTGCGACTGGAGTTCGTGATATAAACGGCGTTTCACCTCTGTATGCTTAAGTATTCTGTGGCTGAAAACGTGCAGGAAGAAGAAGAGGCCATAAAATCTCGGGGTAATTTTGAACAGCAGGCTGAAATTCACAGTACTATACATTACATATAGTCCATTCACGGTTACTTCCAATATTCTGAAGACCTACTAAAGTTCTACTTCCAGGATATTTCTCAGCCTAATGCACACAAAGCCTATACTAGTCTAGGAAATTACACGGAAGGGACAACGCACTGCATTCATTTCATGCGCACTCAGTGTAATACTATTTTGCATAAGAACTATTTCTTACTAGCTGTTACCAACACACCTATTTTCTCACAGTTTTAATTCGCATTAACTAGAAATGAAATATTATAATTTGTAGACAAAAAAAGGTACTTTGATGTCAACATAATTATAAAAACTTGTGATACATAACATAATTAGTAAACAACCAAACACGTCATACATGGTGTGATTTTTCAAAGGTTTTGTTTTAAATGTGTGAAGAAACCGTGAATAGACTTGTACTATAGAAGGAGTCACCTGTTCATTGGTGCAATTTTTTTGTTAGAAATTTTTTTTCCTTTCTGGCTTACCCATGACCATGAAAATCGACAACTCCGACGATAAATATTTGCCGGCCCACAGTTCTCTGAGGTATGTCAATTTATAAATGTTTGCCACCAAAAAATTAATTTTTTAGTATCTTTATGAAATACTGTTCAAATTTTAGACATTACTTAAAAGTACTATTTCCGTGTATAAAAAAATTATACTGCATAGTTTTTGCTTAATTGCATATTGTTATTGTAATGTATAAATCATAAACACTAACCTACTTACCGAAATTAGATACCTCGCATTGGAACAAGATATGAGGAGTTACTTCAAGAAATAATTAATATCATGGTATGACACGTTTTGGTAATTTTAAAATTGCTGAAAATAAATTTTTTTTGCGTATTTTTAATTTTTTGGTTTGTAATTGTTTTCGAAACAAGTTTTTACTATTTAAACCTTAAAATCAATAAAGACATGACATTTCTGATATCCTTGTTAAATTTTCTGTAAATATTGCCACTTTTTTATTTATACATTCCAAAGACAATAAAATTGTGATTTTGACATGCCATAGTGCAAAAACTATGCGATATTAATATTTTTATGCTAGAAAATAATACTTAAAAGTAAGTAATATGTACAATTTGGACGGTATTTCGTATAAATATAAAATAATGAATTTTTTGGTGAGAAAATACCCTTCTACACTGTTTACATCCGACGATGTTTGTTTATGAATATGGAATGTATGGTAACTCGGTGGAAGATGCCAGTTGGGGGAAGGCACAATAGAGGCTTGTATTTCTGATAGATTTCTGATAGATTTCTGATACATCTGAGACGATATGTACATTAAGAGGTGCCAAGACTTATGCATTCGCACATCCATTGCCTTGACAATGGATACAAATGGCAGACCATTTCAGACCAGCTTTCTTAAAACTGCAGCTCTTGTGGCAGCCTTTTATGCAACAACACGAAATCTTCAAAAGTGATTCTGGAGCAGGTGGATCAAGCGATTTTATAGGAATTAGACCTCTTTGAGTAACTTCCAACTCCCAGTTATGAGGGGGTAGCACTCGTCCTCGCCACAATTGCACCTGATAGTGCAAACGTAGAAGTTGTTGGTGTGCCGCAGAGGATGTTGGTGGAAGGGTAGTCACATTCACTTCTATTTCTACACTTCACAACAGCATGGTTAAAGTACGTACTTAAATCTGAAATTATTCAAGGATTTGACACCCTTGGGGGCACCATACATTTTCAGAAGAAATTTTTCTCTTACAACTGCAATAATACTAGTTCTCTGGACTAGTATAATCGTTGTGGAATTTTCCTCCTACCAGGTTTTCAAGAAATAAATTGTTTTCTTCTTGATGAATTGACGCCATAATTAATACAACTTAGTCTAAGTATTGACCAACAGTGAACACTTTTGTAGATGACTACAGTTCAGTGGCGGTGCTAACCATTTTTGTGTCTGCGTCATCTAAGGCATGCCGCACTTGAATGCCGGCACTGATAAGTTTCAGAGACAACAACTTTATGAATCTGTCCTTGTTTTTCGTATTCGCAAGGAATTTTCGCTGTGAGACCATTGGTGTCATTGTTCCTTCTACAACTATGTCAGAACATTGTAACATCATCGCTCGTCTACTTCTTTCAACATTCTTGAGTTAATTTCTGTTTCACTGTAGCAATCGAAAACGACAACACAATTTTGGCCATAATGGGTTTCTTCATAAGTTGACAGTTGAGGCCAACAAACACTATGCAAAAGAAAGCCTCCATCTACAACAAAAATGGCATTATCAAAATTGAAATCATCGGTAGGTTCAAATAAGTTGTACAAAGCAGCTTTATTTGTTTTCCACGTTCACATTTAATCAAAAAGTGACATTGAAATTGGGGCAAGTTCATAGCTGAAGTGAGATGCGAGGTCTTCCTTGTTTTTTATTGTCCTGGCAATTCTATGGAAAAGCATAGTTGTGTTCACAGGCATCGTTGAGTCATGGACTGTAGCTTTCATGTTGATGGCATTGTTGGCACGTTTCATTTTAATAGAATGAAAGTCGTAGCCAAAAATATCATTCATGGCTTTCTGTCCTATAATGTAACTTTTGTAGCAGTTGTTTTCATCACCTGTGATTACAGTTGCTATAGACATCACCTACTTAACATTGGGGAAAAGAGAATGAAGTTGAAACCACTGGATAATTTTTTTGCAAATTAACGTTCTCTCGATACATTTCAGACTCTCTGCAAGCGACATGTTGCTCACTTCCAGCATGCTGTACTTGAACAAAATCTGCAAGGCTCTTGCATGTCTTTATAGTGACCTACATTGCTAATATCCACTGAGAAAATCCACGCCCACGAGTCAAACCTCCCGAAGTCTTCATTGAGATCATTAATGTTTGTTCAATGGCCACATCACTGCAAACTCCAGCCCACAGTTTGTCTGACCATCGAATAGTGAAATAACCATTATCTCTAAATCTTTGGATTTCTTGTAAACCTAACTGTGATTCAAGGTTGCACATTTCCTGCAAATAGAGATGTGCTGTCATTGCGTAGTAGAGATGGTCGGAAGCATGATAAAAGACACAATTTCCTTCACATATGCTATGTGTACATCCTACTGCCCCATTCCTTTTTATTCACATAACGTCAAACTAAATAAGTTATGTAAATATACTGAATTTAAGCTCAGAAGTGCATTCTCTTTTTGTTTAACCCCATACACATTCACTTCAACTTTCTCAAAAAGTGATTTTACAGTTGCAAGCTCCTCCATGTTGCTGAATTTGATAGGGTAATTTTCCTTTACGATTTCGTAGAACATTTTGTACGTCTATATTCTTATACAAAAAAAGGATACTTGAAATTATTTTTAAGTATGGCATTTTTCAAATAAAAATTCAGAATTTCACAAAAATATTTTTCAAATCAGATATATAATACGTTTACAATACTTACAGGCTATAATACTATGACTTTAATCAAATACGTACATTACTCTATCACATATAATACAATCAATAAACGAAATGCAACTTATTTTCTTTTAAATTATGACAGCTGCTCTAGTATAGTTTGGTATGCTATGCATTTGTTGTGCAGTTATTTGCAGTTTTATGAAGAAATTGAGTTCGAGGAAGACTTACAGAAGATTATTATTATTATTATTTTTTTTTTTTTCATAAATCGCGTGAACGATGAAATGAAAATGTTATTAATCGTTCACAAAATATTATTCCTTTTCAATTACATTTTCGTCGATTTTACACATAACCATTCCTTTCAAACGCTATTGTATAGACAAGAGCATATTTTAAATTTTTTTTTGTGCGCCGTACTTACATTTTATTGTGTTTTATGCATGACAACCTCCATAATTGTAAGTTTACAGTAATTTCAGATTCAAATTTCAGTTTCAGGCTGAGATGAGTGAAATGCCTGCCATTTACGTAATAAAAAGATTTTTTTTAGCTACGTGGCAACAGGCATAATAACATAGACCTGCAATGGTCGGTTGCTCATGATCGCATTACTTGCATCACTGTCATTTGTATAGGCAGCAGTAAATGCTCGTGTGATAGCTAGAGACACAAGCAGACACGCATCTTCTCCACCTCTGCTGGTAGGCAGGTGCTCAGTCCTCTTCCAACCCTTCACAACCCATTACCAGGCCTGTTATCGCGCACATCATCACCTCGCCCTCCCTTTTCATTCATCTTTCGACATATTCAGGTAGTTCCACTTTATACCACTTCGCTGCGAAGGCAGCAGCTTCCAAGGTATGTTATAGAATGTTTTTACGCTTATTTGACATGTTATCGTTACTAAGATTGATTTATATGAAATGATACATTAATATCTTTGACTTTGTGCGAAAAAATGCTGTATTTGACATTATTTTAAATTTTGAAAATAAATAATCGAGTCAACAGGTGTAATATGTATTGTAACTTATTTTCATAAACTTAACTTTTAGCACACTTATAGAATGTTATGCGAATATGTTCTCATGCAAAAGCATAGAAAGAAACTGCTTACCTGGTTAGATAAAATATTTTTTAATAAAATCAATTTTTTTATTTATCCAGAGAAGAAATACGCCCATTCTTAGGTAAGAAATAAAAAATTTCGTTATTAATTAATTAATTTACTCATTAAAGAGACTTACTGTGGTGACATATTTTACACTGGATAAAATATAAACCTTTAATTTTTATATAAAACTCAAGCTATATTTTTTTAACGATTTTGAAAGTCTCGAGAGCACTTTTTTAAAATGTTGTGCATTTACTGTGTTGCTCGTTGCATCACTATAAGGAGATCCACTTTACATCTACCTTAAGTGAACCATCTTCAGTTCTTAACATGGTTAAATGGCTATAACTTTGTTACGACTCGTTTTACTAAACAAAGTATAGGAGCACTTTTTATATATAAATGTATTGTCTGCATTTTGTGTCTGAAACGTTTTTCGGTTGAATGAACAGATCACGAATTATATGCAAAACAAAACAGTTTTTGGGAGCCATATTTTCCAATATGGCGGCGGTTGCCGCTGTCAGATCAATTGGGACTTTTAATATGTTAAATAGGAGAATGACATAAAGGTGTCTCCAAAAATTCAACTTTCTAGGAATTAATTCCTCACTTTGTCAACATTTTGTTTATCTTTACTGGACTAACATGTCAATAGTTGCATCTCAACAGTATAACGAAAGAACCTTATCTTATTCACTTATTTGTCGAAATACGTTTTGCGGTAGGTACTGCCAACGTTAGGAAAAAGAGTAAACTATAAATATTTACCTTATTATATTGCCAGACAACGTACATGACGCCTCCAGCCTGTATTTAATTTTTATTTTAGGAATAGACAACGTTTTTAGGGTAATATTACTTGATTCCTCATTTACTAATATTTATTTATTACCACATATGTATTTAAGAGAATGTAGGTATATCATAATCACAGAGGTGAAAAACTCCTTTATAAAGGTTTCATGCCAATATTCATGAAAATATAAAGGCAACACGATTTAAAAATGTATGAACTACATAGGCAAAACAAAAAACTTTATGCTAACACCATCAAAATAAAAATATGTAGCTCAACCACGTGTTTCTACAAGATCCAAAAAGAGAAAAATCTACGTTATTGGTTATTGTACAACTATGGGTATGTACAACTATATTGTGTAGGTATGCGACGTGCAGGTGGTTAATATTGTCTTTAAATATATAAAATAATTTTAAATACCTAAGTTGTAAGACCGTAGATCCTTGATTTCGTTTTTCTCCTCTAAAGCGTAATTCATATTAATGCCGGCCGCGTCATACGAACGGAACGGACTGAACTTACGGTTGGCAACATGTAAGCAGATTTTCTTCGTTCCCGTTTTGGTGTTTGGTTGGAAGCTAATTTGATGACCACGCTGGTTGGTTCGTTATTTTTAACACAAATTTTCTGCAGTAAGTGATTAGATGGACAAACTAGAAGCTGCGCGATTTTTTTTCCTGTACTTCAGAAATGTCAATTTTTTATAAGGTGGAACTTTTATTGAATTATTTCTAAGTATCTCTACTTGTGTTTTACACTTCCAAAAATTATAGCTTAGTTGTATATATCCGNCAATTACATTTTCGTCGATTTTACACATAACCATTCCTTTCAAACGCTATTGTATAGACAAGAGCATATTTTAAAATTTTTGTTGTGTGCCGTACTTACATTTTATTGTGTTTTATGCATGACAACCTCCATAATTGTAAGTTTACAGTAATTTCAGATTAAAATTTCAGTTTCAGACTGAGATGAGTGAAATGCCTGCCATTTACGTAGTAAAAAGATATTTTTTTGGCTACGTGGCAACAGGCATAATAACATAGACCTGCAATGGTCGGTTGCTCATGATCGCATTACTTGCATCACTGTCATTTGTATAGGCAGCAGTAAATGCTCGTGTGATAACCAGAGACACAAGCAGACACGCATCTTCTCCACCTCTGCTGGTAGGCAGGTGCTCAGTCCTCTTCCAACCCTTCACAACCCATTACCAGGCCTGTTATCGCGCACATCATCACCTCGCCCTCCCTTTTCATTCATCTTTCGACATATTCAGGTAGTTCCACTTTATACCACTTCGCTGCGAAGGCAGCAGCTTCCAAGGTATGTTATAGAATGTTTTTACGCTTATTNTTTTGTGTTTCCAAGATTTTACGCTTATTTGACATGTTATCGTTACTACGATTGATTTATATAAAATTATACATTAATATCTTTGATTTTGTGCCAAAAAATGCTGTATTTGACATTATTTTAAATTTTTTTAAAAATAATCGAGTCAACAGGTATTGTATTGTAACTTATTTTCATAAACTTAACTTTTAGCACACTTATAGAATGTTATGCGAATATGTTCTCATGCAAAAGCATAGAAAGAAACTGCTAACCTGATTAGATGATAAATTTTTTAATAAAATCAATTTTGTTATTTATCAAGAGAAGAAATACGCCCATTCTTGGGTAAGAAATGAAAATTTTCGTTAATAATTAATTAATTAACTTATCAAAGAGACTTACTGTGGTGACATATTTTACACTGAATAAAATATAAACATTAATTTTTTATGTGAAACTCAAGCTATATTTTTTTAATGATTTTGGAAGTCTCGACAGTACTTTTTAAAAAGTTGTGCACATACTGTGTTGCTCGTTACATCACTTTAAGGAGATCCACTTTACTTGTACCTTAAGTGAACCATCTTCAGTTCTTAACATGGTTAAATGGCTATAACTTTGTTACGACTCATTTTACAAAAATAAGTATAGGAGCGCTTTTTATATATAAATGTATTGTCTGCATTTTGTGTCTGAAAACGTTTTTCGATTGAATGAACGGATCACGAATTATATGCAAATAAAACAGGTTTTTTGGAGCCATATTTTCCAGTATGGCGGCGGTTACCGCTGTCAGATCAATTGGGACTTTTAATATGTTAAATAGGGGAATGACATTAAGGTGTCCACAAAAATTCAACTTTCTAGGAATTAATTCCTCACTTTGCCAATATTTTGTTTATCTTTACTGGACTAACAAGTCAATAGTTGCATCTCAACAGTATAACGAAAGAACCTTATCTTATTCACTTATTTGTCGAAGTACGTTTTGCGGAAGGTACTGCCAACGTTAGGAAAAAGAGCAAAACTATAAATATTTACCTTATTATATTGCCAGACAACGTACATGACGTCGCCAGCCTGTATTTCATTTTTATTTTAGGAATAGACAAAATTTTCAGGGTAATATTACTTGATTCCTCATTTACTAATATTTATTTATTACCACATATGCATTTAAGAGAATGTAGGTATAACATAATCACAGAGGTGAAAAACTCCTTTATAAAGGTTTCATGCCAATATTCATAAAAATATAAAGGCAACAAGATTTAAAAATGTAAGAAC
Source organism: Clitarchus hookeri (assembly GCA_002778355.1). Classification (NCBI taxonomy): domain Eukaryota; kingdom Metazoa; phylum Arthropoda; class Insecta; order Phasmatodea; family Phasmatidae; genus Clitarchus; species Clitarchus hookeri. The sequence continues at coordinate 253,527 of NQII01001797.1, forward strand.
CACATAGGCAAAACAAAAAACTTTATGCTAACACCATCAAAAAAAAAATATGTAGCTCAACCACGTGTTTCTACAAGATCCAAAAAGAGAAAAATGTACGTTATTGGTTATTGTACAACTATGGGTATGTACAACTATATTGTGTAGGTATGCGACATGCATGTGGTTAATATTGTCTTTAAATATATAAAATAATTTTAAATACCTAAGTTGTAAGACCGTAGATCCTCGATTTCGTTTTTCTCCTCTAAAGCGTAATTCATATTAATGCCGGCCGCGTCATACGAACGGAACGGACTGAACTTACGGTTGGTAACATGTAAGCAGATTGTCTTCGTTCCCGTTTTGGTGTTTGGTTGGAAGCTAATTTGATGACCACGCTGGTTTGTTCGTTATTTTTAAGACAAATTTTCTGAAGTAAGTGATTAGATGGACAAACTAGAAGCTGCACGATTTTTTTTCTGTACTTCAGAAATGTCAATTACTTATAAGGTGGAAATTTTATTGAATTATTTCTAAGTATCTCTACTTGTGTTTTACACTTCCAAAAATTATAGCTTAGTTGTATATATCCGNTTTTATTGAATTATTTCTAAGTATCTCTACTTGTGTTTTACACTTCCAAAAATTATAGCTTAGTTGTATATATCCGTTAATTTCTATATTATATTTGTTTAGTAATTTTTTTATTAAAATAAATATTAGGATATCCATACAATATTTCATTATAAATACATGTGTTTAACCATCGAAGACTGTTACACCAATATACATTGATAATATTCGAAAGTATTGGTGTAAAATACGCGAAACAGTGAACCTGTGGGAATTATCGGCAAATATGGTCTTTACGAACGACCAGAGTAGTGACTCGTCAACCCAACTGAAGTAGACAAGCCTTATCGCGGAGTTAAGCGACGTCGCAGACGTAAATAAGCACGCTTGCCCGATCTTCGTGCACAGCTCATACTGTACGTACGGGTGCGAGAGCGCGCCTCCCCACAACTGTGTTGCAATAAGAGGTCGTGTTGACGACGTAGGGACGGCGCGAAGAGAAGGCCGAGAAAGAGAGAGAGATGAGGAAACTGTCGTGGAGCTCGGCGATTGGCCGGCGCGCGATACACACACACACACACACACACGTGGTGACGTCACGTGGACGTCGTCTGTCCCGAGTGTCAGGCAAGGCCGCGAGGCGGGAGCGCGTGTGTGTGCGTGTATGTTGTCGTCGGGGAGGAGCTGGCGAGGCGGAGAGAGATAAGGGTAAGGAGCCGAAAGCAAGGTTCTCCAAGAGCGAGAGGCCAATGACGAAAATAAACTCGCGGAGCTGCTGCTGCTGCTGTGTTCGCGAGCTCAACACGAGTGAAAGTGTCTGGGACTGAGTCAGAGAATAGAGTGCAGAGATCTGGGCGGCTCCGTACATCGCGGTCTCGAGAGCCGATGAGGACGAAACGAGGTATGAAGCGGCGCCGGAATGCAAGGTGCGGGGGAAAGGTTAATTGGAATTNCGAGAGCCGATGAGGACGAAACGAGGTATGAAGCGGCGCCGGAATGCAAGGTGCGGGGGAAAGGTTAATTGGAATTGGAATTGGAAAGGGCTTATTAACCCGATGTTATGCCGGAAGTCTTATCAAGGGACAGATTACTAACTAACCTGTGACCTGACTTAAACTAACACCCATGCCTTACCTAGGATCCGAACTCAGAACCTCCCGCACCAACCGACTGTGCCACAGGAAGTCGGCGGGAGAAACGGGAGATCCCCAAGGAAACCCGCCGACCAGCGGCATCGTCCGGCACGATTCTCACATGCGAAAACTTGGAATGACCCGGCCGGGGAGCATGGCATGGAAAAGTTCTCGTTGCATCACAGTCTGTATAATATAAATCACTTTCGATAGATCGTTGTTTGCGCGTTAATTAGCAAAACTAGCAGTCCTTCATCAGATTAAGAACTTTATGTGTAGTCTTATTTCAAGTATGGAGGAGGAAGAACAGCCTAAACGTAAAGTATGACTTCACGAAATGAATCCGAAGAGGTGTGTATATGGCGAATTCCATCACCTGTTTCCGGATTTGCGAAATGACAGGTTAACATCTCTCAACCATTTTAGTAACGCAGAAGAAACGTTTTACGGACTCCCTGGCTTATTGCAGACATCAATTGATCATCAGCTGACTGATTTCCTTCTACCTTAAATAAAAATATATTAAATATAATATAAATATAAAAATATAGTGCAATAAAATAAAAATAAGTAAATATTATTTAATATGATATCGTATTATATTATGTGGAAATGTAATACTTATAATATATTTATAATATATACAGATAAGTAAAAAATAATATACCTATATATAAATATAATGCAAACAAAAAATTTCAATAGATGTTAGACAGAGGCATCCGACACCAGGTAAAATGCGAGCATGTGCAAGGAAGTTGACCCGATAATTTCCGAAAGTGGCCGAAAGGTGACGAATTTGAGATATTTAACACTTGCCTTCCGTTCGCTTCGCTAGCGGCTGCCCAGTGACGCATGGCGAAAGGAAGCGAGACGACTCGACGTCGCCTGCTGGTTGCCATGAAAACATCCCCCGCGACGTCGCGACGCCAAGCCACGTGGCGGTGGGCGTGCCCTTATTTCATTTCACGCAAGTTTCCTTCGCCGAAGAGATCCGCTTCGCCACGCCTCGGTGGCCGCGCACATTCACACGTCGTGTGTCATAATTCTACTTCTACCCTTAATGTTTCTTTCTCTCCTACTAGAGGTTCATCCCTCACAAACTGATTCTCGTACTCTGGTTCTCTTGTGCCAGATTTTTGTCCGTATTCGCGGATATAATTCTGAACTCGTGTAGCTGCAGGTCGCGAGCAATGAAGTATCAATACGACAACCGTGTCTTCTTAGATGCTTTGACTTTAGTCTTGTGTCGTGTTCACAGTAAATTTCTTATCCGAATTCTAAGTAGCGATCCAGTTTTCCGGCTATCTGGTCTATCTAATTCCCGGCCTTCGGAGTTAAAATGGTTAAGGTTTTTGTTTCAAGACTAAATTACTACCATTATGCACATAAGCGTAATTAGTTTATCGTTGTCCTCGCCGTAGTTTGCACGCACAGATTCCAAATTTTTACAATGCTCCTACAGCCAATAAACAAAGATTCTTTTGTACAAATAAACGTAAGCTATGGAAATATAAGAGAATTGTCTGCGTTTGTACAGATGCTGTAAATATTTTAATTCTAATATTGATACACTTTCCAGATTGTCGTTGACAATTCCAGATAGACGGTTTTGTTATCAGAAAAAAAAAAAGAGCGGGATTGGGAGAGGAGTATAGGTTTCCTTATTTAATTAAACCTGTGCAGATAGAAATACTTGAAAGACAGAAAACCATAAAACATTTAAAGAACTAATATTGTGCTTCTTTACTTTGAAGCCTGAGAATAACAAGTTTCCTCAGACTACTGATTTCTTTTAAATTGAGCGTCGAGCATAGACTTGCAGCTTCAGACACAGCAGCAGGATTTTTTCTTCTCGGACAAGACGTTTGTGTATTGGCATAATTTGCTTAGATATGAATTTGCATTCAGGACCAATCATATTTGTTGCTTGGGTTGTATACTTTATTATCATATACTTCCAATTTACATGGGAAAAAACTTGTGATCCGAAGAAGCAAAAGAAACTTGAGAATCCAGTAACGCACTAACCATGGAAACTGAGGGCTCTGAAGACAAGAATATCATAACAGTGATTTATTTCTACAGTAAAGGTCACGAGGAATAAATAAATTATTTGGCGAATGAGGATTCGCAAAAACCTGGTAGCCATATTTGCGTTGTGATGTAAGCCGAAACTGACAACGTATAAAAACAGTAATGTTTCTTTACCTGCTTTCTTCTGCAGTAGTTTATTAAAACACTTATAATAATACATGCGTGTTCGGTTATAGTGAGTACTGGTTAAATCAAACCTTTTAGATCAAATAAGTTGCCGATGAACAAACAGTGTTTGTGCCTTTAATTTAATTTACAACTTGTTATCGCAACTTCAAAATAAATACCATGCTTAATTGAGAACTCACGTTTTTCAGAATCCAAGCTTCAAGCATTCATAGACACAAACTCCAAATGTGCTAAGGAAAGAGCTTCAATGTTGCGAGAGCGTTAGGTATAAGGCAAAGAAACGTTAACATCCTCGTTGAAACAAAATCGCCGATGTGCATATTTGCAAAAAAATAACGCCTGCACAGAACAATTACGAATTTTTTTACAAATGATAAGCAAACATTGCAAACAAGACTCGCGTGAGACTGCCTGACNTTTTTTTACAAATGATAAGCAAACATTGCAAACAAGACTCGCGTGAGACTGCCTGACGAATGACGAATGTGAGGTATGTAAATACATGTGCATGTGGGAGGGATATATTTACTTTACCGTAAAGCCACAAATACTCTGCGCAGTGCTTGCCTATGTGATAGCTCCCNCATGTGGGAGGGATATATTTACTTTACCGTAAAGCCACAAATACTCTGCGCAGTGCTTGCCTATGTGATAGCTCCCAGTGCAGGTAGCGGAGTGGAGTGGAAGAGATTGGAGCGGAGAGATTCTGGCGGTTCTTTCAACATCGTGGTCTTGAGAGCCGATGAGGGTGAAGCGCGGTGAGCATGGAACAGCGCCGAAATGCAAGGGTGGGCGAAACGGGAGATCCCCGAGAAAACCCACCGACCAGCGGCATCGTCCGAATCTNCAGCGCCGAAATGCAAGGGTGGGCGAAACGGGAGATCCCCGAGAAAACCCACCGACCAGCGGCATCGTCCGAATCTATTCCCACGTGCGAAAATCCGGGAGCGACCCCGCCGGGAATCGAACCAGGTCAGCCTAGGGGGGAAGCTAGTAGTCTGATCACTACTCTACCGCGCTTTACCGCAGGCAGCGCAGGGCAACCTAACGAGTACTGCAGGATGCCGGCAGAGTTGTAATCACTCTTAGACACTGTCAACCAAGCCTGCAGCCACATTAAGAAATATTGCCTATTCAATATCTTGTTAAATATGTTTTCTTTTCTAAAATTTAACATTAAAATTTACATTTTACAAAAAAATTATGAACTTTTTATTATGGTTTATTATTCTCTAAGAAAGTAGTGTTGACTTGTTTTTGTTTGAAACAGTTGTATTTAAAATTGATGCATTGAGAAGAAATTACTTCAACATAGATTCTCCTTTTAAACTCCGTTGCTGTAGGCCTGGTAGATAAAGTCCTTAAACTTAACAATAAACTAAACCGAAATAATTTTTCTCCGTGGTGTACGATACAGGACAGACCGCGTGAGAATCAAGTAATGCAGAAATATGGGTGCTGATTTTATTATTAAGTTTGATTAGTTTAGAGGATACTAGCTTCCTCCCCCCTTCTATCTCTCTCTCTCTCTCTCTCTCTCTCTCTCTCTCTCTCTGCCCCCTGCCTCAGTTATTTTGGGTTCTTCGTCAAATAGGCTAGCCGAAACACATAAAAAAATGTTGATGTAAATAAACGATTTTAAAACAGACTTAAACTAGGAAATGATAACTATAAATATATATTATTTAGCTTCGAACAATTAATTTACTTCAANCTATTATTTAGCTTCGAACAATTAATTTACTTCAAATATTTATTTCGAAAGTGCTTTATTAATCACGGACATCCTGTGTTTCTTTTTCTCCAAAATTTTTTTGCGTGACAGTCCAACAAATTTACATTAACAAATTTTCATTGTAAAAACAAAAAATTCTTCCTTATATATCTCCAATGTTTTAATCCAGGAAAACAACTTAACAAATTGCCACCAGTTCAGCAATGCTTGGCGTGTGAGCCCTCTAAACAAGACCCATGAATAATTCCTCGTGTTTTTATTTTAGCATGATGTAGGTGAAGTTTCCGAAAATAAATTCAGAATACTCTTAAATAATACACAGAGCCTTGCGAAAATAAAAAATGCTGAATTTGTAGAAACGATCTATTACTCCCAATTTACATGGATTCTGCATCGCTTTTGTTTCTTGGAACTCGGAATTAAACCCACTCTCTGGAAAATTAAATTGGTTATTTGTCANAACACATAAAAAAATGTTGATGTAAATAAACGATTTTAAAACAGACTTAAACTAGGAAATGATAACTATAAATATATATTATTTAGCTTCGAACAATTAATTTACTTCAAATATTTATTTCGAAAGTGCTTTATTAATCACGGACATCCTATGTTTCTTTTTCTCCAAAATTTTTTTCCGTGACAGTCCAACAAATTTACATTAACAAATTTTCATTGTAAAAACAAAAAATTCTTCCTTATATATCTCCAATGTTTTAATCCAGGAAAACAACTTAACAAATTACCACCAGTTCAGCAATGCTTGGCGTGTGAGCCCTCTAAACAAGACCCATGAATAATTCCTCGTGTTTTTATTTTAGCATGATGTAGGTGAAGTTTCCGAAAATAAATTCAGAATACTCTTGAATAATACACAGAGCCTTGCGAAAATAAAAAAATGCTGAATTTGTAGAAACGATCTATTACTCCCAATTTACAAGGATTCTGCATCGCTTTTGTTTCTTGGAACTCGGAATTAAACCCACTCTCTGGAAAATTAAATTGGTTATTTGTCANGGATTCTGCATCGCTTTTGTTTCTTGGAACTCGGAATTAAACCCACTCTCTGGAAAATTAAATTGGTTATTTGTCAAACACTAAATTACGTGACTGGGTACTTTTATAATAACCAGTGGAATAAATGTAGGTTAAAAGGGAGAAATGGTTTAACTATTAAAAGTTATTTTTATGCTTATAGAACAATCGAAGTCAGAGTGTACAAGGTGAGGAGTGAAGACCTTCACTGGTGTTTACTTGTTACTGGGATGGAAAAACACACGGGAATTCACCGGCTGGCCTTGAACCCACGACCTTCCAAAGTCAGAAATGCCCCCACTCGTTAAAACACACTCGACTTGGGAGGGGAAAGAGGTGCTGTCTACAATTCTTAGCCCGACTGATTTAGTTGCGCATACGGAACAAGAATTTTTTTTATGATCAATCTAAATCTCACTTAACCATAAAATCTATAAGACATCAGACGTTCCCTATACATTTGAAAATGGAATCGTGTAGTCCTACGATAGTGTTCATACGTATCGTATGCGTGTTGTGTGCTTACGACCTTCAGAAAATAAGACTGTAAGAGAAAATGTGACTAAGAAGTAATTTGTTTGTGTTTACTCGTGCAATCCGTTAGAAAAACCACACTTCCATTTTCCCTACGCGCTTTCAAAGATACAGCTTGGCTTTGTTACNACTCGTGCAATCCGTTAGAAAAACCACACTTCCATTTTCCCTACGCGCTTTCAAAGATACAGCTTGGCTTTGTTACTTGCTTAACACTTTCGGACACTATGTAATTTAAGTTTTCGGGTGTTGCAAATAAGAAATCTTACTACACTCTAAATTCGAAAAAGTGGAAAACCACTCATTCGCAGTGAAATTCAACTACTCGAATCAGTGAAAATGACTCCGCTTAGAATCAGTGGAAAGCCACTGATTGTTACAGTGAAAAAATTTCACTGGTTGAATTAGGGACGTGAAACAATTTCACTGATTAAATATGTGACGGCAAATTAAATATGGTTTTTATTGAATTTAGTCAAATAATTACGAGACGCGAACATATTTGTGATAGTTTACTATTTATATTGCGCAATTTACCGTAATTTAAAAAAGTAAAAAAAAAAATTTGGAGCTACTCGGAATTGAACTCACACACCCGTACCATCTGCGCTACCAACTCAAGTCAATATTTAAGAGGAAAGTATATTTCTTATAGTTATTTATCTAAAGCGTGTAGTTTTAAATTATATGCCCTTACGTTTCGTTTTTGCTTTAATTGGTACCGTTAGGATTGTTAAAACTAATTGTACATATGAGTGCACTCTTTGCCATATTATATGCACTTTAAACCTTCAAGCAGAGCACTGTTTTGATTACATGAAAACGAAATGAAAGACGTAAAAACGGAATGAACGGCTGAATGTTCATATTACCTCGTAAAATGGTGTTTTAAAAGACGAAACACATTTTGGAAAGTATTTTGTATTGGTTTTATTAGTTTATTAGTTGTTATTTCGCTTGATAAACGTCGTTAAACGGCCATTTTTAAACGTTGCTTGACGGCCATTTTTACACCTTGTATAAGTGATCCATCAGTCAAAAAACAAACCACTAAAAACAATAAAAAAATTACTGATGAATTAGTGGAAAATGTCACTGAATCAATAAGTAAAGGAAAAGTGTAATTTTTTCACTGAAGTGACTGTTGAATCAGGTAGGTACTGAACTGATAGAAACAGTGAAATTCTCACTAATTCAGATTAGAGTGTATGCGTGTCGTATTTTAAGCCGATGTTGCGTTTGTTTCACTATCGTAACCAATGTCAGCCTGTAATAAGAACCATTCATAATCTTGACTAGTGACTATGGTTAACAAATATAATTTACAGAAGGGGAAATAATCGGACATTGAGTCTCGCACTGTAGAGAACTGGCCAGAAATAACCTTCCTGTGTGTTAACGCACATAATTGTTTACACTTGGCCTGAATGGTTTAATTAACCATTACTACACCGCAAGAAAATAATTCGAGTCGCGTGTGAATAGTTTCACACCAGCTATGTGCATTCACAATGAACAACACTTTTTTTTCTTTATGACACGTACATGTTTTGATGCACGCATCTCTTACGTACACCAAGTTGATTGCGAACTTGGCTGNTTTTTTTCTTTATGACACGTACATGTTTTGATGCACGCATCTCTTACGTACACCAAGTTGATTGCGAACTTGGCTGAACAGACTGAGACGTAACGACGCCGCGTGCAGCACACGAAGCGCGCTCTTCAACTGTCGAAGCACGGCTGCGTAGCGAGAGAGGAGAGAGAGGGAGAGGAGGGAATGACCCTCGACCCGCATGGGCGACACTGGACGGTCCTCCATCCGACCATAACGGTTCGGTGACCGCGCGTGTGTGCTCTCGGCTCACCGCTTCTCTAGCGGGAAATATTCAAGTGCTCACACGGGGCTCCAGACACAGAAAACAACGTGTGGCGTATGTGACCGTCAATTTAAATTTTTACGCGTTTATTAAAGCGTAAGGGATACAGAATTACATTTCCTGTTTTGCTGCTAACATTACTTTAAGCACAAGCACCATCTTCTTGTTGCCTGTATGTAGGAAATGGAAGGAAAAAAAAGGGGGGCTGGGGGGGGATTTTTAACATTCTGTGACCATACCCACGTTTATTTTAATCTTACCTCTCTCACACTTTTTTTCTTTCTTTCTGTGCTTCGTATGTTTGTGCGTGCAGTTGTGTAGGCCAAGGTTTTAAAAATTATATATATATGGTTTGGTTAGATAAACACCTATAAGTAAGAATATATATATTTTAAATAATGAGACAAGTAGTATATCATAAGTTATTATTATTACTTATTACAAAGTGAAGTGGTGACTGACCACTGTTTATTAGCCAGGAAGAATTAGGTATAGGGATGACGCACTTGTTAGCTGAAAAATTGGGGAGGGGAGAAAGCTGGACTCTCTTACCGCCCTATACTCGCCGCCCATGACTAAGTATGTCAGTCTGTGTCTATTTCAAAACGCATGCATTAATAGACAAGGAATTATAATTTTTTTTTTAATTTCTGAAGGCTTTAGTTAACTATGAACAAGGCGCACATTGTGTAGAATATAAAGTTTCTTTCCGGACTTAACTGAGAATGGGTTTTCATCTTCCACGCGCCCCCAGCATGGCTCACGATTTGCCAATAGAACTGACAAAACCAAGTGATCGAACAATGATGTACTCCGTACGTTTGTTTTCGTTTACTTTCGAGACAGATTTCTGATCGTTTTATTACACACACTATTAAGTATATACAAAAGCGTGTGTGTTTTGTGCTCACATACAAAGGGCAAACAGAGAATCTGTCGGTAGGGTCATACGTTGTAAATAGTTCACAGGCGCCTGGGTCGACTCCCGGAAAACAAGCCATCACGCTGTCGGCCTTCCACTAAAGCAGAGAATAGGTTAAGAGATCGTGTAAAGGAAATGGCCTGGCGAGCCCTTTCGCTGATTGGCAGAGCGAGTCTCTCGAAGTGGGTCTTACATCTGCGTCTGAAAGTCGAAGTCGTGACATGGAAGGTTCCCTTTTCGCCCGGTCGACGTTTTGCCCCTGGCACGATAGGCGTTTGTTTGATGTTGGTGGTGGTTTTCGGTTGGTGTGCGATGTGTTCCATGGCACAATAGTAAGGTGTTAGCGTTGTTGCAAACTGTCCGTGGCTATGTCAACAGATAGCAGTAAAGTCTTAAGAAACGTGTATAATTTATTTAGATTTACTATTGCTGGAATTTGAATTTTTATAATGAAGCAAACAAAACTTTCATTCCTGATATTTAACTTTTTTTAAATTAATCACACTAAAGTAAGCTATTTTTAAATACGTTATTTTCTTATGCTAAGAATTAAATGTATTGAAGTAGGTAAAAAAAATTAATATTCACATTGTTAACTGAAATTAGTCTATAATCGCTTCGTAAAAGCCTGCAAAGACAAAATACTCGTAGGATTTGTTTTAGCTGTTATGTTTTTACATATGGGATTTTGAATATTAAATATTGCGGTTTTCCGAACAACAGAATGCATCTATTATCAGCCTGATACAATATAGGAATTTATTTTCACAATATTTTCCCANCAGCCTGATACAATATAGGAATTTATTTTCACAATATTTTCCCACCATTTCTAAGCTTTTTAACTGTCACTCGTACAGAACCTTGAAAACGCTCCCTGATTGGTTGGTTAATGGCAAAAGTTCAAGGTATTCCAACTCGTTACAACACCAACCACCAAACGCGAGATGAAATGATTTTAGGATCAACCACCAACCAGTAACCACATNCACCATTTCTAAGCTTTTTAACTGTCACTCGTACAGAACCTTGAAAACGCTCCCTGATTGGTTGGTTAATGGCAAACGTTCAAGGTATTCCAACTCGTTACAACACCAACCACCAAACGCGAGATGAAATGATTTTAGGACCAACCAGTAACCACCTATTGTGCCATTTCACATATATAACATATACCTCCCAGTACTTCAACGGCTATCAACATCAACCACCAACAACAACCACCACACTATACCGCCTGTTGTGTCAGAGGCTTTATTCTCCAGGCACTGACTTGCAAAACCAGTCTTGCCATGTCGCTGATAGTATGACTGGTTTTCGTATTCTGTACATGTCCGCAAAACTGCATCAAAATTGGTTACAGAAATGTCCAAATCACGTGTGTCCAAACGTTGTCTTGTACGTGTGTTTAAATTTAGTTTGTCAACACACATTCGACACATGCCAATATGTATATGTGTATATAAAATTATTGGCGCAGCGTGCTTACATTTAAACTTCGGTTCAATGAAGTGTACCAACATTTCAAAACACATATTTATGTAAACAGCGCACTGGCTATGAGTCCAAGTGACAGAATGCTCAAGAATACAGAAACGTAACAGCTTCTTCTACCTCGAACTTCAGTCGCACACGTCAGCAAAATGGCGTCACTGGCCAGCGACTTGGCGCAACACCATTCTTTGATCAGAGCTTCGTACGAGAATTGCCACGCGGCAGCTCAGTCAATAGGTAATGTTTCGCAGCAGGCAATAGCCAATTAGATTACAGGCCCGTTCCCAGTTACTCGCGCTGCCATTCAGCGAATGGGTACCCCAATGCCATTTCACTTCTGTGCGCTCGTGGTTTTGACGGTGACAAAAAAGGCCAATTTTGGGATTCTTAAGTTGGTTGCTGTGCAACTGGCATGCCCTTCTCTACCCCTTCTGTGCTCACGATACACCCGGTAGTTTCGCTTGCTGTGTGCTTAGCTGTCCTGTGGCTGAATTTCATCGCCGGAGGAAGGAGAGGAGGAGGGACGAACGGAAAATCAGACTCCGCTGTAATGATCTGCGCAAGCAAACGAGGACGGGGTTGTTTCGCGGCAGTTACGATGTTAACAACCGAAGGCTACAGTGGAACGAGTCTGCGGGTTCTGGGGTCGTCGTGCGCAGGACGCAGGGAGACGCTAGAGTACCGAAATGAAGAAGTCTCCAGCTGAAAAGTTAGGGAGACCGTTGAACCCGTAGTTTCCAGGCAGCAACATTCGCCACCAATTGGCCACCAGGGCGTCGTGTAATGCGGGATCAAACATGGCGTTCTGTGATATTGTGCTCGATACTGCCCGACTGCAGTGGAGGTGGTTATTCTCCAAAGTGATTTTGCGTCCCCCACTCCAGGTGAATGGTAATGCATTTACTTTATATAAACCTACCAAAATTGTCATGACACCCTGATTATCATCTGGTCATTCAAGTTATAACACGAGGGTACTGCCTTGGATCATTAAGTTACCCACTTTAATCGTTCCTTGCATGCTAAGAGAATGCACGTTTTCCAAGTTCTTACACATTGCAGAAACACAATATCTAATTCATATTGGCATTCTGCAGCATGGAGTAACAATCATAACCGACAGTTACTTTGCAACATTATGACGATTAATGACAGCAGTTCTCAAAAGGGATCCGGTGTTTTATTCAAATGCAAGACATCGCAATGCACAAGCTACATAAGAAATTTCGCAGACCTTTCAGAAGAACATTATTTTCGTGAAAAGGGAGATACAAGCGTATAAGGATGCTGTCCGAGATTGGTCGGGATATCAAGATACCGATTTCTACAGAGTATATATATTCAAGCTTGTGCCATATTGAGATCGGTGTGTAAATCGTGTAGAGAATTATGTAGAAAAGTAGAAATGAGTGTGTTGTTTACAACTATAAATGCATTTTGTGAGTGCATTACGTTTAAAACCAGTGGCAAAACAAGAAACATTTGATTTTCCCTCGTAATAATAACAATTATAGTAAATTCGCAGTAGTTCTCGTAGATCAGCATGTTGTATACTAGAAAGTATCACTTTTAACATGTATACAGCCTGCGAGCAGCGATCACATACACACCTCCCTAATAATGTAAAGTTCCTTAAGATTTCTATTATTATTATTATATACGACATGGTGCAGAACAGAAAATCATGGTAGAGCGTATTTCTGTGTTTATTTGTGATTTCGGCTATACACATAAGAAAATCACGTGTTTTTAGGTTCAAGCGTCAGCATATTAGCATACAGGATGATTCTAAAATCATGGGACAACATTGAGGGGTGGTAGAGCTCACTAAAACAAACAATTATTGTATAAGAATATATGGGTGGGAGTGACGCGTTGAGGCGTTGAGGGCGTGGTGGGCCAGTCCGATGGCCACCACGATCGCAGATTTATCGAGTCTCGATTTTTTCCTATGGGGGCATTTGAAAGTCCTCATTTACGAGACTCCAGTTGATTCCATTGAAGACCTCGTCGCTCGACTATCCTGTGCGGCTGCACGCGTGCGTGAAATACCCGGCATATTTGCATCTGTTCGCCAATCACTCCACTGACGCTACCAAGCTTGCATTACTGCCGGTGGTAGCAATTTTGAGTAATTATTATAACATTGCTGTAAAAAGGCATTTAGCGGCGACGTTGTAAATAAACAATGTGTTGCATTTAATGTGTTATTTTTGTGTTTGTGCCTCAACGCGTCATTTCCGCCCATATATTCCTATACACTAATTGTTTGTTTTAGTGAGCTCTACCACCCCTCAATGTTTGTCCCGTGATTTTAGAATCATCCTGTATAATGAATTAATACGCTGTAACACGCGATTGAAAAGGTTAAGGCGTGGCGACTGTTATGTATCCCAGAGTAAAAGAACACCCTGTTAAAGGCATCGCTAAGGGGAAGAGGGCTTATTTATTTATTTTTCAGGATCGAAAATAAATAAATTTACGGTCGAATTTGTTCAGTAATTTTTTTATACAATATATGTTGTATACAAAAAAAATAATAAAATCTCTTCCGTAGAGTTTTGAGAAACGTCGTCTTAAGTAGAAACGTTCCTACTTTGATATACTCCTTTGACCTTAGCGTGCAGCCACTTTGTAAAGGACTGGTTTGAAAACTGGTAACGCTAAATATAAGACAGTGCCGTGCAACCTTTCGTCAAATGTCAGCAACGCTTTCTTTACTGCATGAAGATTCACTCGCATCTCTCTGCGCGATTGTGTATCATATTGTTCAAACTGTAGTTGTTATAAAAGCCTCACAACAAAGAGGGAGGGAGAGAATCTCTCTCTCTCTCTCTCTCTCTCTCTCGAATTGTTAAAATACTTTGTAATGGGGATTGTCACTTATACAATAGCCGCGCAATTAACTTATTTAAGTTTTGTAATTATTGGTATTTAGTTACGGAGCGTTTTTGGCCACCGTGCGTCGTTAGNGCGCAATTAACTTATTTAAGTTTTGTAATTATTGGTATTTAGTTACGGAGCGTTTTTGGCCACCGTGCGTCGTTAGCTCACGCGACAGCGTAAATGGCTTTCATTTGGGAGATCGTGGCCGACTGCACTATGGGGAATGTGATGTATTTTTCCATGTCGCTTTTAACTTTCATTCCAGCAAGTGCCGATGAATTTCCTTAACATTTGCTCTCTCTCGACTCCCTGCCAAAAATACCGTGTCATTGGTCGTGTGCTGTTGACATCAACATAAATGCATGTTCTCATCAATGATACGGAAAATATACACACAATCTTAATTTCGTAAGAATATAAATATTTATAGCTCATTTATTGTTACCGTTGAAGATACATTATTCAACATAACACTGATTGAAAAACAAATGTACTCGTACGAAAAGTTGACTTCTTCTTGTCAAATCCACGTAGACTAATCAACATTTTTGACAATGTGCTGCTAATTCTCTGTTTTTTTTTGTATCAGTTCTATCCTGCGTAGATTTTTTTTTTTTTATATATATATATGAGGTAGTTAAAATTATTTTGAAATATTACGTGGTTGATATTTTGCGTGTTTGGAAATGATGAAAAAGTTGAGAAATGATTAGTATTTTGGGATTTTGTGTCTTCAAGTCTTACGTTTCCCCTAAAGTTGTTATTGTAGTATGTAACAGTTTGAGATGTCATCTCTAAGTTTTCGCTACTACGGACTGCCAAAGGTGTGGTGTTTAAAATAATTTGAGGTTAGAACACTATTTATGTAAACAAGTGCTTGTTCGTGTAAACAAGTGCTTCGAGATGCTTGTATACTACAAATTTTCAGTGCAATTAGATTAAATTCAAATTGGTAAACGTTGTTCATTCATACAGAACTACTTGTATTTTGAAAATTAAGATGCAAACAAACACGATTGTCACTTTGGCCTATATCAACAAACAGTTACGCGAACTTTCTGGTCCCTTTTCCCCAGAAACTATTTGCAAATTTAAAAACAGCTCATCCAAAATCGAAAGGAATTAATATACTTACTGATCGATTATATCAAATACGCAGCAATAGACTCCTCTCAAAAAGTATTAATTACGTGTGTGTTTGGTAGTTTTGTCGACACAACTTACTGTGTGCGATACAGACTATGAAAATTACATCACACATTAATTTTATTTTATGGGATAAATGGGGAGAAGTGGATATATGTACACTGATAATCAAATTTTGGTATAGCAGTCATTATTTGATGTTCTGTATATGTGGATATTTCCTCTCGCTAACTTTCAGGATATACAAATAAGAGAAAATTACAAGCGGGAAACGAATCCCGGTTTTACCAATTTATTTCCATTCCTGAGCAAACCCTTACGTCTCTGTTAGCTCATAAGTAATTAGAACAATAAATAAACTTAAACATTTCGGATGCATATAGCGAGTCTACCATTTTTGGTTCGCAAGATGAACTTGAAGGGAAAAAAAATGCATCTTTTACAGAATCAATACTCTATGAAACTCTTAACATTGTTAGTTAATATCTTGCGTTTTTAGAAATATACCAAAAATGGTTTGCTCTATTTTCCGCGCCCCAAGAATTACACGTTAATTTTTCACTTTAAATAAAACATACATTTTTTTGTTGTAGAACGTACACGGTGAAACTCACGAGCAGAGTCACTGTATTACGCATTTTTGTTAAAGGATTTAATAAGAATGTTTTTCGATTCTAGCGCAATCAGGACAGCCGAGGCTTGAAGTCCATTTGGTCTCCCACTGATAGAGAAAAATATTTTTCTCGGTATAATCATAGCATGGCGTATTTAATAAGACCCCGTGTATACAGTGCCAAATGTCTTGCTTGTTATTGACTGCTGTAGCCATAAGTAGACATTTGCCTATCAGACTGGACCACTCAGGGCGCTGTTTTTTTTAATACATCCGTGATTTTCGGGCACCCAACTATATGTGCAAAGAAAAAAAGCCGTACAGTCATAAGTGATGAACGTTATATACAGTACGCACATATAGCCAATAAATCTTTTCGCGATAAATCACTGGCCTTGAGAAAATATTTCAGGTTTTGCAACAAAGCCGTATTTAGGTNGCCAATAAATCTTTTCGCGATAAATCACTGGCCTTGAGAAAATATTTCAGGTTTTGCAACAAAGCCGTATTTAGGTACGGCTGTGCTTTTGTTGACTTACCCTTTGCTTGCTTTTCGTGATGGGTTTACGGTGATATTTGCGTCAGTCATTTATAAACTGGAGGTGCATAAACTTTCACGGATCAGATTACCCACAGAGAAGAAACTGACTGCAGTGGAACACCGAGATCTTGCTCGCTGTGTGCAGCGCCGTCCATAAATCTACTTACTGCGCAACTACTTCACGAACCGTGGATGGAGCAGTGAGTTGGCCAGTCGAACAACTAATGGCTAGAGCCACGAATATTTCGCGAATTCATTTGGTGGCGAGGTACATTTCAAACACTTGGTCTTTTCTCCTTCCGTTGTGATTGGACGGCAGTTGTTTGGACACGCCCCGTTTAACTGTGAGCCAGTATTAAGCAGGAAGCAGTAGTGTGGGTGAGTGTTGAACCGTACTGTAAAAAGGCCTCACTTGATCGTAGCAATCGATAAGCAAATGATAGTGTCTCGAGTGTATAGAGGACAGTTAAGTCTAGCACGTTGCTCAATCAATCCGCGAAATTCTCGGGACTCTACTAATAGCTAACTACGGAAAAAGTTTACATGTTCAGTGAATTGTTTACTAAGACTTGAAGATTTTTTTCTTAGACGGCGCTCTGCATGTTATTTGATCCTACTACCGCTACGAGTTTATAAATAAGTCTTCAGGCATATCAGATAATCTGTGGTTAACAGCTGAAGTAGTATATCTGTTAAAATTAGCTGGTGGTTGATTGAACACATTTGAAAGCTGCGCTTGTTTTCGTCTAATGTATCTTTCCGCTATGTGTAAAAATAAACGCATAATAACTGGCATTCCTGCCTAGATGAAATAACTCTCGTCAGTTTAAAACAATAAATTAGTGGTTATTAAGCAAATTCGAACTCTAGCATGTATAAAAAAACAATTTCAGTGACCGTTAAATTCATTTACACATCACTTCCTTAGCAAGACATAAATTGTCGGAATCAGTTTTCCTAACTCGCTGCCA
Organism: Clitarchus hookeri; assembly: GCA_002778355.1. Classification (NCBI taxonomy): domain Eukaryota; kingdom Metazoa; phylum Arthropoda; class Insecta; order Phasmatodea; family Phasmatidae; genus Clitarchus; species Clitarchus hookeri. The sequence continues at coordinate 271,198 of NQII01001797.1, forward strand.
TCTTCACTCAAAACTTCCTTAGTCAGTGTTCATGTTAAATATAGGCAGATAAAGACTGTTCACGATAACGTGAGCACTTTTGAAAATCATTTTCTGAAAAATGTCACTACCTCTGCCAGCATATATTTTAACGGGCACACTGAGCGGCATGCGGGCAGTGAGGTTGGTAACGGCGGAGGAAAAGTAGTTCCACATCTCGACGTAGATTTAAAAGTGCTAGGTAAACATTTGTGAATAATAAAATTATTTCATTAGTTTCCTTTTTTTAATGCATAAAAACGTAATGGTAAGCAAACTTGAAAAATATTCACTCGACCGAAGCACGAATAAAGTGATAGGCCCATGGCAATGTTAACTTCACAACGTGCCTACAAGTGGATCTCAAGCAGGGATTTCAAAAGGGCTCTTTTCCAAAGATTGATTTCGAAAGTGGCTCCGTAACAGTTAACCAATATTACGGACCACTGAATAGGCGTCTGGTGTCGGCAGATTGCCGAAGAAGCCGCAGGCAGAGTGGAGACACCTCGTCGAGAGTCTTTCCCAGTCCTCTCGCCGAGGAATCTGCACGCGGAGGTGGTAAAGAGGTGAGAAGGAGGCGGCCAATTAGAGAGACTGTAGTGAAGGGGGTGAGCATCACGGCTGCGGAGAGATCGTGCCGGCAGCTCAGCCGCCGACGTGCAGTAAGACGCTGTCGGAATTGGCTGCGGGGGTCGGTCACGAGCAATCCGCTCACGTTTCGCGCCCGCGGCGGTGGACGCCACGACGTCGACCGACCGGCCACCGACGAAGGGGCGCGCAGTAGATGCGCGGTGTGGTGGCAGCAGTGTCTCCACTCCCGCGGGAAATGNGACCGGCCACCGACGAAGGGGCGCGCAGTAGATGCGCGGTGTGGTGGCAGCAGTGTCTCCACTCCCGCGGGAAATTTTTTTGGTCTGTTCGCGGTTTCTTCACACTATTTTAATCAAACCTTTAAAAAACAACCCCATGTAGGACGTGCTTGGTTGTTTTCTGAATGTCACCTATCACAATCGTATTATGCTTCTGTTAACATTAAAGTACCTTATTTTTCGTTAAACTGTACTTTCAATTATATTTTATTTATAAATTATAATATTCAATGTATAATTAATATGAACGAAACCAGAGATAAAATAAATAATGGTAATACCTAGTAAAAATAAGTCCTTTTGCAAAATATTATTACACTGAATGCACACGAATGCGGTGCATTGTCCTTTTGATGTAATTTTCTAGACTTAGTCAAGCTTTGTTTGCATGAGGCAGAGGAATATCCTGGAATTAGGATTTTAGAAGGGCTTCAGTAACCACGAATGGACAATAGTACTTCGATCAGTTCGCTTTTACTGGTGGGGCCACAGTGGTGTTGTGATATTATCATTGAAATCGTGGTACGGAATGATTTCTGTAAGCATTTCATTCATGAAAATAAGAGAAAGAACAAAAACATGTAAAAAAACTCAGAAAATAAAAGACAGTTTGTTGCCTTTTTGCTCGTTAGTTCATTTTTTACCGACTTATGACAAGCCNAAAAAACTCAGAAAATAAAAGACAGTTTGTTGCCTTTTTGCTCGTTAGTTCATTTTTTACCGACTTATGACAAGCCAAGCATTTCGAAACTTTACCAGTATTGCCCTGTTCTTTACATCTGAAACCAGGATAATAAAATGAAGTATGTTTAAACTGGCACAGCTAAGTATAAGTCTGAGGATTGCTTCGGTGGTCCAGATTTCCGTGTNGCCAATAAATCTTTTCGCGATAAATCACTGGCCTTGAGAAAATATTTCAGGTTTTGCAACAAAGCCGTATTTAGGAACGGCTGTGCTTTTGTTGACTTACCCTTTGCTTGCTTTTCGTGATGGGTTAACGGTGATATTTGCGTCAGTCATTTATAAACTGGAGGTGCATAAACTTTCACGCATCAGATTACCCACAGAGAAGAAACTGACTGCAGTGGAACACCGCGATCTTGCTTGCTGTGTGCAGCGCCGTCCATAAGTNGGAGGTGCATAAACTTTCACGCATCAGATTACCCACAGAGAAGAAACTGACTGCAGTGGAACACCGAGATCTTGCTCGCTGTGTGCAGCGCCGTCCATAAGTCTACTTACTGCGCAACTACTTCACGAACCGTGGATGGAGCAGTGAGTTGGCCAGTCGAACAACTAATGGCTAGAGCCACGAATATTTCGCGAATTCATTTGGTGGCGAGGTACATTTCAAACACTTGGTATTTTCTCCTTCCGTTGTGATTGGACGGCAGTTGTTTGGACACGCCCCGTTTAACTGTGAGCCAGTATTAAGCAGGAAGCAGTAGTGTGGGTGAGTGTTGAACCGTACTGTAAAAAGGCCTCACTTGATCGTAGCAATCGATAAGCAAATGATAGTGTCTCGAGTGTATAGAGGACAGTTAAGTCTAGCACGTTGCTCAATCAATCCGCGAAATTCTCGGGACTCTACTAATAGCTAACTACGGAAAAAGTTTACATGTTCAGTGAATTGTTTACTAAGACTTGAAGATTTTTTTCTTAGACGGCGCTCTGCATGTTATTTGATCCTACTACCGCTACGAGTTTATAAATAAGTCTTCAGGCATATCAGATAATCTGTGGTTAACAGCCGAAGTAGTATATCTGTTAAAATTAGCTGGTGGTTGATTGAACACATTTGAAAGCCGCGCTTGTTTTCGTCTAATGTATCTTTCCGCTATGTGTAAAAATAAAAGCATAATAACTGGCATTCCTGCCTAGATGAAATAACTCTCGTCAGTTTAAAACAATAAATTAGTGGTTATGAAGCAAATTCGAACTCTAGCATGTATAAAAAACAATTTCAGTGACCGTTAAATTAATTTAAACATCACTTCCTTAGCAAGACATAAATTGTCGGAATCAGTTTTCCTAACTCGCTGCCATCTTCACTCAAAACTTCCTTAGTCAGTGTTCATGTTAAATATAGGCAGATAAAGACTGTTCACGATAACGTGAGCACTTTTGAAAATCATTTTCTGAAAAATGTCACTACCTCTGCCAGCATATATTTTAACGGGCACACTGAGCGGCATGCGGGCAGTGAGGTTGGTAACGGCGGAGGGAAAGTAGTTCCACATCTCGACGTAGATTTAAAAGTGCCAGGTAAACATTTGTGAATAATAAAATAATTTCATTAGTTTCCTTTTTTTAATGCATAAAAACGTAATGGTAAGCAAACTTGAAAAATATTCACTCGACCGAAGCACGAATAAAGTGATAGGCCCATGGCAATGTTAACTTCACAACGTGCCTACAAGTGGATCTCAAGCAGGGATTTCAAAAGGGCTCTTTTCCAAAGATTGATTTCGAAAGTGGCTCCGTAACAGTTAACCAATATTACGGACCACTGAATAGGCGTCTGGTGTCGGCAGATTGCCGAAGAAGCCGCAGGCAGAGTGGAGACACCTCGTCGAGAGTCTTTCCCAGTCCTCTCGCCGAGGAATCTGCACGCGGAGGTGGTAAAGAGGTGAGAAGGAGGCGGCCAATTAGAGAGACTGTAGTGAAGGGGGTGAGCATCACGGCTGCGGAGAGATCGTGCCGGCAGCTCAGCCGCCGACGTGCAGTAAGACGCTGTCGGAATTGGCTGCGGGGGTCGGTCACGAGCAATCCGCTCACGTTTCGCGCCCGCGGCGGTGGACGCCACGACGTCGACCGACCGGCCACCGACGAAGGGGCGCGCAGTAGATGCGCGGTGTGGTGGCAGCAGTGTCTCCACTCCCGCGGGAAATGTTTTTGGTCTGTTCGCGGTTTCTTCACACTATTTTAATCAAACCTTTAAAAAACAACCCCATGTAGGACGTGTTTGGTTGTTTCCTAAATGTCACCTATCACAATCGTATTATGCTTCTGTTAACATTAAAGTACCTTATTTTTCGTTAAACTGTACTTTCAATTATATTTTATTTATAAATTATAATATTCAATGTATAATTAATATGAATGAAACCAGAGATAAAATAAATAATGGTAATACCTAGTAAGAATAAGTCCTTTTGCAAAATATCATTACACTGAATGCACACGAATGTGGTGCATTGTCCTTTTGATGTAATTTTCTAGACTTAGTCAAGCTTTGTTTGCATGAGGCAGAGGAATATCCTGGAATTAGGATTTTAGAAGGGCTTCAGTAACCACGAATGGACAATAGTACTTCGATCAGTTCGCTTTTACTGGTGGGGCCACAGTGGTGTTGTTATATTATCATTGAAATCGTGGTACGGGATGATTTCTGTAAGCATTTCATTCATAAAAATAAGAGAAAGAACAAAAACATGTAAAAAACTCAGAAAATAAAAGACAGTTTGTTGCCTTTTTGCTCGTTAGTTCATTTTTTACCGACTTATGACAAGCCAAGCATTTCGAAACTTTACCAGTATTGCCCTGTTCTTTACATCTGAAACCAGGATAATAAAATGAAGTATGTTTAAACTGGCACAGCTAAGTATAAGTCTGAGGATTGCTTCGGTGGTCCAGATTTCCGTGTGAAATGTGATTCATACTGATTTTCAGTGGATTATTATTTTGATTAAACTACTTAAATCTCCCAACAGATCCCTGCATGCTCCCCGGAGAGTAATTATTAATACTTTGCCGATTAAAAATGCTACACATCCGCCTATTGAAATGTATTATTTGTAGACACCCTGAAAGTTTGAGATTATTGTAACTGCCAGGAACAACTCGACAGTTCTGTGTACACCCCTGGTGCAGACATTTGTTCACTGATGAGATCGTACGTGATTGTCTCGGTCGCTACCTACACGCGTACTACTGGTTCACAGTCCTGCAGGACGTGTCAGGAAATGAGTGGCCTAATGACAAAATTAAACAGTAAAGTACAAGTGTTTAAAGACTATCCCATAGCTGCTTGAACTCACGAAATGAAGAAAATGTCCATCAGATAGTACCGCACGGCTGCAGAAAAAAAAAACATAAAATACTTGACTATGCGCGATAATCTGATAAACACTATGCAAGAAGCATCACGTTAAGTTAGCCACGCCCTTCAACAAGCTGGTCATTAAAATATATTTGTCGGTGTACCTGGTGAGTTCTATGTGCACGAGTTAAATAAAGAATGGCGTAAGCAAAAGCGGCGACAACTAACAAATTGCCCATTCTCGTAATAGATACACACAGAAGTTTCTTATGAAGTCTCCTGGAAGCCATAATTTATTCACATTTTTTTTCTCGAGTTTCTAAAGTGTTAACCTCCCAACTTTCACGCTGGTACGCCAATCGAGGAGGGAGTAAGAATGTGGCTTGAATGTTTAAGCAAACTTATAACTAAAACATACACATGTAACATCCGTGATTACCCCGGAATCAGCCCAGAACCAAGAACCAAACAGTCTCCTCAAATAGTTTTAAAATATTTTACGTATTTGAAGGACAATACAGGTTCGCTGCACCAACACACTAAACCTTTCAGGCATGATTCAATTTATGGTTTCAGATTATGCAAATAAAAATTGCTCGATGTGTGCTGTACTTTAAGTCGACACAACACCTAACCTACTATTTCGTTATTAAGACAAATGAACTGTAGGCTTTGTATTCGGCTATGTAAATAAGAACCATTCGTATCCTAGAACAGTAGCACTCTTTAAGAATCTGTTACCAACAGTGAAGATAAACGGACATTGAGTCTGGTAGTGCAGAGTACGAGCCAAAAATAGCCTTCAAGTGCGTCGCGTGCACAATTGCAGGGTGTCCACCCACAGGAAGAACAGGGTAAACAGAGAAAAGTCAGGTCATTTCATGTGACAGGGAAAAGTCAGGGAATGTCACGCAATTTTCACCTGGGTCGGGGAAAATGTGAATAATTGCTACTCTGCAAACATTTTTAGCTGTATGTGAAAACAGGATAATGTAAGTATGAGCATATGTGTCTTATGATTTCAATTATTAAATTTTTATGAACTGACAATGATGGGAACTCGTGTGGAGTCAATAGTTTGTATTGCGAGAAATATCGATGGGCTTAATCAAATGTTGGCACTGCTTACTTCGTCTGTTGCAGTGTAATTTAATTCAACTTCACTGATAGTATATTTGTTCTCTCATTAGTAAAGAAAAATGGTACTTCTGGAAGGTTTCAGTATTCCTGACAATTAGTCGAGGAAAACGATAAGGTAATTCCTGGAAAACAGGGGAAAATGTCGGAATTACAAAACGGAATTTTAGTGGACACCCTGAATTGCGTTCAAAGGGCCCGAATGTGTCAAATACGAAAACCACGAGGAGGGGGCGGGAAAAGGGAATTTTCAGATGTCCTAAAGTCGCGCGCATTCACGTACCTTACGAGAATGGTCGTGAAGTAGCGTGAAGTTTGTGCAACTCCATTCATTTCTTCACTTCAGACGCAGGAGTGTAATTCGGACTACGCAAGCGCACACACAACGGAAGGAAACTACAGCTAGGGTGAAAAATAGCACCGGCTGCGTCCCGAAACTGTGCCAGTAAATTCATGCTGGTTGTCAAACTTCGCCGACAGCTGCATTGTTCGTGCGATACAACCCGTCGACGCACGGGTAATTTACGCGTGCGCCACAGAGCGGGAAACAAGTCACATCGAGAGCACAATAGCACCATAGAATGGGTAAGTACACACACTGAAAAAAAAAACAGTCCTGTGGTGTCCTAAAAAGTTTTGTTGGTTGCATTCGTTTGTCATTATAGACACCACAAAAGATTTTGTGGCCCCAACAAAAATTTTTTTGTCGTTTCTGTATTTAGTGACAGTCACAAAATGACATTTGTGTTCACCGATAAATTCAGTGAGTTAGTAGGCAGTCATAGGCGTGCGGTCTTTGAGATTTNCACAAAATGACATTTGTGTTCACCGATAAATTCAGTGAGTTAGTAGGCAGTCATAGGCGTGCGGTCTTTGAGATTTGTTTATTGTTCTAGAATTTCAGCATGCATTAGAGCCCACTGGTCTGTATGAGAAACATTTTGAGGAATACCGGAACTGATTTGTTCATCTCGTCAGGACAGACTTGACCTTGATTTGATTCTTTTCAGTGTTGAGATTTATACAAGTTAGTCTTTCGCAATCGAGTTACCCATAAATATTTGAGGAAATAATGCGAAATATAGCCATCTTATAATATCCTATTTTGGAACAACTTTTGTGCAATTATCACTATTTTAAACTTGAAAATCAAGAAATTTCCCGGTGAGGGGGAGGGGGGAGGGACCTCTCTTACTCCCACTTTCAGGTTACCGTCGGTGACTCTGTAACTTTCTGTACGCCCTAATGATGATGGCTGCGCGCGCCTATGTTGGCAGTAGTGTGTTCGTTAGTCACAGCAAAACATTTACGATGCTGGCAGCAATACTGGCTAGTGAGTCTCACAAGGGTGTAATAGGGCTTTTGGGCTTTAGTAGGTAAGTATGTACTATTAGACGTCTCATCGACAGCAGCACCGGGGAAGAAATCAGCAAAGGTCAACGATCACCTGGTGTGATTTAGGACAATCACTTAAAACCGAAATCATGATGGCCGGGCCAGGAATCGAACCTGAGCCCTACAGTCCATTATTTCTGCGCCACGTGGCCTCCTGGTGATTCGTGCTTTGTACTTGAGCATCCATATGCCACAAATCTAACTAGTGACACACGCGCCAACTGCTAAGCACTTTACATCACGGAAGTTTTATTTTTTTTTGGGGCCATTTATGTGTAACAGTTACTTACTTGTGATAAAGGGTTAATGCAATCACGCTTCAATTTCTTAATAATATCATTCATCAATTATTTTGTAACCTGATGCAAGAGGACGAAGACAGACAAATATGGCGTCGCACCCAGACAGAAAGTGGTCACTTCCAGTACGCCAGCGCACATCCGTAGGATGTAAACAATATAGTTTTTCAGGCGCTGAAACTAAATATTAGTGGCAGCCAATAAATATATTTTCAATAAACAAATATGCCAAACATGTTATATGCTGTTCACTGTTATTTGAGCACTTTCGAAATCAACCTTTGAAAAATGTCACTGTCCCTACGTACATGTATTAATGGGCACACTGACTGAGATGTGCCCAGTTAAGTTGGTAACGATGGAGGGAAAGTAGTTCCATGTCTTAACGTTCAATTATAAGTGAATGCTGAAAAAATNCCAGTTAAGTTGGTAACGATGGAGGGAAAGTAGTTCCATGTCTTAACGTTCAATTATAAGTGAATGCTGAAAAAATCTTATTTTGCGTTCTAAACTGTTTTAAATGCATGCAAGTGTAAGAATGAGCAAATTTGTGAATATTTGCCATTGTGNTTTGCGTTCTAAACTGTTTTAAATGCATGCAAGTGTAAGAATGAGCAAATTTGTGAATATTTGCCATTGTGATAAGTTCATAGTTTCTTTTGAACGACGCATGAGTAAAGTGATCAGGCCCACGGCAATGTTAATTTTGCATGTGGTGTAAGTTGAAGACTAAGCAGGTCTTTCAAAAGTGCCCAGTTTACCGTTAACAGCCTATAGTGAGCATTAAAAGCTATAGTACTTGTCAGTCTACGTGTTATTGTGTGCCATAATCTGTTTTTGCCAACATGAAAATTTCTCCACGGAAAGCAATACCCAGTTTTTGTAACTNTGTTATTGTGTGCCATAATCTGTTTTTGCCAACATGAAAATTTCTCCACGGAAAGCAATACCCAGTTTTTGTAACTACTAACATATCTTTTCTTTGAGTGCGGCAGTGAAATGGCATGCCGGTTCCCCTGATGTATGCATAGCCATTCTCTTATATATGTATTGGATGGGTTACCGGCTGGCAAATGTGTTGTCACGCAGTCGCTGATTGGCGAATGACATGTTGCTGGCCAGTGAAGCCATTTTGTTGCTTGTGCGGCTGTAGTTTGCGGTGTAAATGGCTGATTGATTCACGTCTGTACTCTTTAAGTATTCTGTGATAGCGCTATACGTGGTAGGGACCTCTCGTCATTTCACGTAAAAATAACGGCGCCATGCTATACTTGAAATCCAGCAGCCCCTACATATTCCAGCAGAGGACAGATGGACAGAGATCCAGTGTGAAACTAACACGTACTATCATGAAGCCTAGCATGTTACAGAAACGCGAAGTGAGTGAGTCCCGAGCTACCCTCCCAATAAGGCTAACCGGGTTCCATCCCCGGCCGGATCACCCCGGTTTTTCGCAATTGGNTTCCCACTAAGGCTAACCGGGTTCCATCCCCGGCCGGATCACCACGGTTTTTCGCAATTGGGAATCGTGCTGGACGATGCCGCTGGTCGGCGGGTTTTCTCGGGGAGATCTCCCGTTTCCTCCGCCCTTGCATTCCGGCGCTGCTCCATTCTCACCTCATTTCGCCCTCATCGTCTCTCAAGACCTCGTTGTTAAGAGCCGCCCAAATCTCTCAACTCAACCTTATTGCCTGTGTTCCGCGCGATTGCGGCTACTCTAGCACTGCAGACCCAAGATATACCTGCAACAGCTGTGCTCTGCAGAAAATGAATTATGCAGCCCTGAACTTATATCTTGGTAGGGAACATTTTTGCGAATAAACAACCATGTCGGGCGATGCACAGAGTCGCCGATGCCTGTTGCAGTATGCGGACCGACGTACGTTACGCAACAGCACCGGCACCTCCCTCTCAGCCTTGCAAATACCACCACCCCTCCGCTGGCACTTGGACTCTTCAAGGCGGACAGCGCTCTGCCGTGCGGAACCGGGACGAGGAAGAACTACAAATGCTCGGCCCGCGGGTCTTCCCCACCGCGCGCCGGTGCGATCGGTCGCGGGTTCGGTTCGCGCCGCGCGTGGCTAGATTTGCCAGACGGACCTGCCGAATTAACCTTTGTTACGCATTTCTGCCCGCAACAGCTTAAAGTTAAGAGGCCCGAAAATTTCACGAGGTCATATCGTTACAGATTATAGTTCAAGCACTAATTACGAGTATTTTATTGTCACAGAACAGCTTAGTATACGGAAGTGAAATGGCGTTTCGGTTAGTTTGATGTGTGTGGGCATACCTGTTCACTGATTGGCTGCGACTGCGCTAGAATCTGGATCGAACAGTGCGTGTGATAGGTTAGGGACACCCGATTTCCGCAAAAAGAACTTTCAATCTCCGGCTTGCACGCCTGCAGTTTCCATTGCGTTATTGGCCGCTTGCCTTTGTCGGAAGACGGTATGGTGCTTACTGGGTCAATGATAATTAGGTTACTCCGATACCGAACGTCTGTGATTCGCTGACAGGCACCTAGGACGTGCAGCAGTTGAAACTATCCAATCGCTGAGGTGGATCTGAGTTAAAGTGTTTTGAAATACAACTTGACAAGAATTATTTTCGCGAAAATCGGGTGTCCCCACTAATTGGTTACTAGTAGAACCCCGAGTATTTCGCGGATTGATTTGGCAGCAGGCTATACTTCACTCTCCCCTGTGCACTCGAGACACTGTCGTCTGCTTATTGGTTGCTGCGATCAAGTGAGACCTTCGTACAGTACTGTTCAACACTCACCCACACTACTGCTTCCTGCTTACTACTGGCTCACAGTTAAACGGGGCGTGCCTAAACATCTGTCGTTCAATCACAATGGAAGGAGAAAAGACCACGTTTTTGAAGTCTACCTGGTCACTGAATGAATTCGCGAGATACTCGGGGCTCTAGTTTCTAGGTGTTGCTAAACGTTCCGTATTGGCTGTGATGCCAGCTGGCAAGGCGTTGATTGGCCAGCGGCTCTCTGGCGCGCGTGTTGCTGACGTTTGCGGCATGAGAAGTAATTTAACCTTTGTATTCTTAGTTATTCTGTGTTACTGTTATGGTCGGCATACAGCATTTTCGACGCGCCCTCGATGACAGCACGCCAGTAATAAACCAGGTAAAATACTATGACCTAATCATGTACCACCTGGGTCCTTATAAACATACGCCACTAGCCGTGGAAGCAGACAAAAACAATATAATGTAGCTGGAATGTACTTTGAAATGTGAATTCTAACTTGTCGCAAAATCACTTCGCGAAATTTCTGGTTCTGTACTTATGGTGGCATGTCTACATTAATTTTTACAGCGATTTTTGAGCGGCAATTCTATTTTTTAACATATTTTTTAAGATGTTGTGTCCAAAACTGATTGGTCACTAAAATTAGTTTATTTTTAGTTTAAGAAAATCTGACCGAAAATCGGCTTGATCGTGAGGGATAGGCCTATCAGTCTTTAACAATGCCACATGTGGCTTGATGAAACCATAATTATAGTCCGATCACGATTACTTCCAACTTTTCTGGAGTCCTGCTAAAGTTCTACTTGCAGGATATCACTTCACCTCACGCAAACAATGCTTAAATGAGTCTAGAAAAGTACACCAAAAGGACAACGCACTTTATTCGTGCGCTTTCAGTGTAATAATGTTTTGCATAAGAACTATTTCTTACTAGGCATTACCAACACACCTATTTTATCCCGGTTTTTATTTATATTAATTTTAAATTAGATATTATAATTTATATTTAAAAATTAAGTAAAAGTTAATTTATCGAAAAAATGAGATACGTTTATGTTACCACAAGTATAAAATACTTGTGATACATGGCATATTTTGGAAACAACCAAACACGCAATACATGCGANAAGCACTAATTACGATTATGTTATTGTTACAGAATAGCTTAGTATACAGAAGTGAAATGGCGTTTCGGTCAGTTTGATGTGCGTGGGCATACCCGTTCGCTGATTGGCTTCGACTGCGCTAGAATCTGGATCGAGCAGTGAGTGTGATAGGTTAGGGACACCCGATTTTTGAGAAAAGAAATTTCAATCTCCTACTTGCACGCCTGCAGTTTCCATTGTGTTATTGGCCGCTTGCCTTTGCCGGAAGACGGTATGGTGCTTACTGGGTCAATGATAATTAGGTTACTCCGATACCGAGCGTCTGTGATTCGCTGGCAGGCACCTAGGACGTGCAGCAGTTGAAACTATCCAATCGCTGAGGTGGATCTGAGTTAAAGTGTTTTGAAATACAACTTGACAAGAATTATTTTCGCGAAAATCGGGTGTCCCCACTGATTGGTTACTAGTAGAACCCCGAGTATTCCGCGGATTGATTTGGCAGCAGGCTATACTTCACTCTCCCCTGTGTACTCGAGACACTGTCGTCTGCTTATTGGTTGCTGCTATCAAGTGAGACCTTCGTACAGCACTGTTCAAGACTCACCCACACTACTGCTTCCTGCTTACTACTGGCCCACAGTTAAACGGGGCGTGCCTAAACAACTGCCGTTCAATCACAATGGAAGGAGAAAAGACCACGTTTTTGAAGTCTACCTGGTCACTGAATGAATTCGCGAGACACTCGGGGCTCTAGTTTCTAGGTGTTGCGAAACGTTCCGTATTGGCTGTGATGCCAGCTGGCAAGTAAGTTACCAGGCGTTGATTGGCCAGCGGCTCTCCGGCGCGCGTGTTGCTGACGTTTGCGGCATGAGAAGTTATTTAACCTTTGTATTCTTAGTTATTCTGTGTTACTGTTATGGTCGGCATACAGAATTTTCGACGCGCCCTCAATGACAGCACGCCAGTAATAAACCAGGTAAAATACTATGACCTAATCATGTACCACCTGGGTCCTTATAAACATATGCCACTAGCCGTGGAAGCAGACAAAAACAATATAATGTGGCTGGAATGTACTTTGAAATGTGAATTCTAGCTTGTCTCAAAATCACTTCGCGAAATTTCTGGTTCTGTACTTATGGTGGCATGTCTACATTAATTTTGACAGCGATTTTTGAGCGGCAATTCTATGTTTTTAACATATTTTTTAAGGTGTGTCCAAAACTGATTGGTCACTAAAATTAGTTTATTTTTAGTTTAAGAGAATCTGACTTAAAATCGGCTTGATCGTGAGGAATAGGCCTATCGGTCTTTAACAATGCCTCATGTGGCTTGATGAAACCATAATTATAGTTCGATCACGATTACTTCCAACTTTTCTGGAGTCCTGCTAAAGTTCTACTTGCACGATATCCCTCCACCTCACGCAAACAAAGCTTAAATGAGTCTAGAAAAGTACACCAAAAGGACAACGCACTTTATTCGTGCGCTTTCAGTGTAATAATGTTTTGCATAAGAACTATTTCTTACTAGGCATTACCAACACACCTATTTTATCCCTGTTTTTATTTATATTAATTTTAAATTGGATATTATAATTTATAGTTAAAAATTAAGTAAAAGTTAATTTATCGAATAAATGAGATACTTTTATGTTACCACAAGTATAAAATACTTGTGATACATGGCATATTTTGGAAACAACCAAACACGCAATACATGCGANTTTATGTTACCACAAGTATAAAATACTTGTGATACATGGCATATTTTGGAAACAACCAAACACGCAATACATGCGATGATTTTTCTAAGTTTTGACTTAAAAGTGTTAAGAAACCGCTAATAGACTATACCAGTAACCGGCAGAAAAAAAGGTAAGAATACGCAAGCGAAAGAGCCGTTTATGCAGTTAACTCCAACCTTACACGCCAGCAAAAAGGCGGCACCGAACAGCTACACCTTGGAGCGCCGTTCGCCAGTCAGCGCCTGGCGGCAGCCCAACCAATAGGGAACCTTTCGAAGCACGCAGCAGTCAATCAGACGCAAGACCCATTCCCATAAATCCTTGCGCACCCAATCAGAGAATGGGTAATTCCACAACAAAGGAACCGCCTCGCCATTTCGTCTATGTGTACGTATCTGCTCTGTGGTCTGGAAATGCCAACCAGTGTTTATGTAAGCAGTTAGAGCCAGAGAATGTCTTTTAAAACTTCCCTTAAAAAGTGCTTAATCTACGTTAGGCAGCTATCCGTGCAATAAACAGACAATGAAACTTGAAGGGCGCAGAAATCGTTGTACTTAAACTAGTTCCTCGAGTGCAGAAATACGTAGCGAAAAACGGAAAATAAATGAAAACTAGTTCCACTTATCGTTTGTTGTACCAATTTACCGTTCCCCATACCAGATAACTCGTGTTATTTGTTTTTTTTTTTTTTTTTTTTGTNAAGCTTAGTTAGCCGAGACAAACACCAGTGATTACGGAGGAAGTTCTACGAAAGAAGTCAACATTTTATACTATACCGAGTACTATTTTTCCGTCGCTGAGTTCCACGAATAATTTGTCGCATTAAAACTGACCTCCTGAAAGCATTTCCAGGAAAACATTTACTCTATGATATATATATATATATATATATATTTTTTTTTTTTTAAAGATATTTTTGATATTTTCGAGAAAGCAATACCTGGCGATAAATCGTAAAACTATTTCCGAGTGAGAATTCCTGGTAACAAAACCCTCCTGTTATGTCTGGAGAAAGCTGTGACGAAGTGATAATGTGTGACCAAGACAGCGTCGTGATTAAGAACATGGATAACTGGCAAATTAATTTTGAAGCGGACGAGACTTTAAGCTGCGATTTCCGGCACTTACAGACTTGAAGCACAGCTTATCGNTTGTTCGTCTAATTTTGTTGCAGTCTCTTTTTCTTCGACGAAACATTCGCCTCTCTTGCTCAGCAATTATATAAAAAAAAGCTTAGTTAGCCGAGACAAACACCAGTGATTACGGAGGAAGTTCTACGAAAGAAGTCAACATTTTATACTATACCGAGTACTATTTTTCCGTCGCTGAGTTCCACGAATAATTTGTCGCATTAAAACTGACCTCCTGAAAGCATTTCCAGGAAAACATTTACTCTATGATATATATATATATATATATATATTTTTTTTTTTTTAAAGATATTTTTGATATTTTCGAGAAAGCAATACCTGGCGATAAATCGTAAAACTATTTCCGAGTGAGAATTCCTGGTAACAAAACCCTCCTGTTATGTCTGGAGAAAGCTGTGACGAAGTGATAATGTGTGACCAAGACAGCGTCGTGATTAAGAACATGGATAACTGGCAAATTAATTTTGAAGCGGACGAGACTTTAAGCTGCGATTTCCGGCACTTACAGACTTGAAGCACAGCTTATCGGGTCCAAACAGAAAAACTGCGATCCAACGGTTTAAGTAAGCCCACTACAAAAGTAGGATCGAATCTTACACTGCTGTGACAGAATGAAAATTGGTCAGCATATAAATTACTGTGAAGTCTGTTCTATAAACTGTTAAAAATTTGCAGAATAAATGTACAGAAAAGTTCTGTCGTCAGTTTTATTTCCACGGCAACATCAACGAAACTTCAAACTGGGCTCAAAACGTTGTGCAA
>NQII01001797.1:296137-307133 GCA_002778355.1 Clitarchus hookeri
CCCCCCCACCGCCCCCCTCGTGTGGCTGGCGGCCAAGTGAAGGTGGAGCGTGGAGGCGTCTGGCCGGGTGCGTGATGGCGGCTTTCCCCGTCTTCGTGAGTTAACCACCCTGGGGGCCATAACGGGAAACACGATATCACCCTCTCCACCTCACATACCTGTCCGGCTGGGAATGTCGGCGCAGCGAGCTCCTTGCATCCGGTACACTCGCTGCGCTTCGAAAAACAACTATCTTCTGCCACACCGCGCAAACCAGCCGAAAGGAACTTCTCCCTGCATATTCCATTAAACTACTAGAAATCGATTAGTAGGGACACCCGGTTTCCGCGAAAAAAATTTCACGACCAGACGTATTTCATAACACTTGAGCTCAGATTCACGTTCCTCAATGGATGATCGAGGTGTTACGCGTCTTCTGCCCACGGATCACAGGCGTGCAGTATCGCAGTAGCGTAGTTCTTATTGGCCAGTCAAGTAATAACATGTCTTCTCACAGGGACGCGCCGCCAATAAGCGAACGAAAACTTCTGGAACGCCCGTAGGGCATGTGCGGAAATCTTTTCGCGGAATTCGGGTGTCCCTATCGATTAGCATACACGATTTTTTATTTATTTTCGTCTGTGATTAATGTTTATTGATATTGTAAGTGTATTAACCCATTCAGACCCAGTCAGCGTGTCCACTGAAATTCCATTTTGGAATTCCCTGACTTTTCCCTGTTTTCCCGGCAAAATCGTACCTTTTCCCTGGTCTATTTTCAGGGACCGAAACCTTCCAATACCATGTTTTCCCACCGCTGGCAGTACAAATATGCTATCAGTGAAGCAGAATTAAATTACACTGCAACAGACCAAGAAAGCAGAGCCAACATTCTATTCAGCCCATCTATATTTATCATGATATATTCTATTGACTTCACACGAGTGCCCATTACAAACACGAAAAATACTTTATTTTGTACATATAGGCCTTATGTTACTTGGCAAAAATGAATCATTGCCCGTTTTACAAACTTAACATTTTAAATTAAAAATATCATGTGCTTATAATTACACGAAGCTGTATTCACACAACTAACCCTTTTTGCAGATTAGCAAATTATTTACATTTTCCCTGACCCAAATGAAAATTCCCTGACATTTCCCTGCCTTTTCCCTGTTTCACCTGTGGGTTGACACACTGCTCAGTGTACACAATTGTGTGCATAACGCTCGTGTAGTTAATTTTTCGTATGCACTGCATACTGCGAAGCTCAATGACCAATGATCTTACCTGTGGTGGTTAAATGATTCGCAAACCTTGTTACTGGTCTAAGTCATAACTGGTTCGTATATCTGTAGCCGAACATGTAGCCTACAGCTCATTGGCCATGAGAACGAAACAATTGTTCTGTCGACTTAAGTACAGCACGAACCATAAAATATTGTGTATGAAACACTTGAGACCGTAAATTAAGGTGGGCCTGAAGGTGTTTAACGATAATCTTGTTTCTCCGAACTAACTGTCAAACTCATGAAGGCTCGCGCGCGCGCGTGAATAACATAAGCGGACACACGTTCAACTTCCATCTGTGTCTAGGACAAGTCTCACTGCGGTAAAAAAACAATACTTCACTGCCAAGTAGTAAACACGTAAACACACGTCACATAAAAAAAAATTAAGTTACGTGTTATGATCGTTGTTTGAATCTAACTGGCTGACTTTACGTTAACTTTACGTTATGTTGAAGTTGGTAGAACATCTCAAATACAATCTTTTTTTTAACTTTACGTCACTCATATTTCGATTTTAATACACTGCTGCACGAGCTATATCTGATAATGATGATAACGCAAAGTTAAAGCAACGAACTTCACGTTTACTTCAATGTTAAACAGCTTTAATGATGGTTACCTTTGACCATTTATAAAAGTTGAAGTACGCAGTTAAGCACACAATTATGTATAGATAGAGGCACGTGTTTTTCGGGAAAAGATTTCAAGACCGGTTTTACTCCAAAACACTTAAGTTCATATGCACTTTCGTGGTTGGATGATTTTAAATTTCATGTGCCCAAGAGTCTGTCTGCGAATCATTGACGTTTAGTATCGGAGTGCTTTATTGTGATTGGCCCAGTCAAATAAGAACATGTATTCTAACGTAGACGCGCGGCCGCTAATCAAAGTAAAGTTACGGCTGTGGTCGTGGGTATTGAAGTATAGCGTGAGCATAAATCTTTTCGCGAAAAACAGTTGGCCCTACTTATAAATACGGGCTACCTGTTTTCAGCGAAACGATTTATTCGCAGGCTAGATTTCAATATCCTACATGCACTCATGAAACTTTTCTTTGGTTATTGGCCGCGCGCTTATGTGAAAAGGCATTTCTTACCAGTCTGGGCCAATCAGAATAAAGTTGCTCCGACACTGAACGTCCGTAATTCGCGGTCAGACAGCTGAGACACGTGAATTTAGTTGTCACGTGTCTCAGGTTCTCACTAAAGTGATGAACTAAAGTGTTGTTGAGTTCAAATGGTCTTGGAATCTTTTCGCGAAAAACAGGTGTCCCTATACAGCTAGACACACCGAAAAATCGCTAAACTGGGCTAAATACTTCGTAGATTAATCTCAAACGTTCTGCTTTAGAGTATCAGAACCGCTATTGGTCCATTGAAATGGGACTATAGCTTCGCACATGCATTGCAGCCAATAACGAAATAAATGTGTCGGACATGAGTGTATAATCTATTCACGGTTACTTACAAATTTTCTGAAGCCCTACTAATGTTCTACTTCCAGGGCATCCCTCAGTCTCCCGCAAACAAAGCTTAACTATGTCTAGAAAATTACACCGGAGGGAAAACGCACTACATTCTTGCGCACCAGTGCAATCATATTTTTCATAAGAACTATGTCTTACCAAGCAATACCAACAAACCTATTTTCTCTCGGTTTTTATTGACGTTAATTATAAATGAAATGTTGTAATTTATAGATAAAATATTAAGTAAAAGATCAACTCTACAGAAAATAAGGTACTTTTATGTTAACTCAAGTATAAAACGGTAGTGATAAATGACGACATATTAAAAAAACAACCAAACACTTCACGCATAGGGTGTTTTTCCAGAGATTTGATTTAAAAAGAAGTGTGAAGAAACCGCGAATAGACTAGTGCTTCGAATCCTGGAAAACAGCCAATTTTTTCCGCAATAAAGATTCGTTTTTATGTATAGCCTGTCTCGGACTGAAAAACGTTCTGCTTGGCGTGCCTTCCCTTCCCCTTCTATGCAACGACCTCTTATCGCCTTCCTGCACACACGCAGTCTATGAAGAAGTACGCCACAAAACAGATGTGTGTGTGTGTGTTTATTGTGCCGACAGGNGGGGGGGGGGGGGAGACCGTTTCGTGAGTGCGCATGTCTGGAGTAGGGATACTTCACACAACTAGTTTGCGGTCTCACGAGCCCAGTTCACTACCTCCTCATTGCCTACACTCGTCAATCAATTTCTCGGTTTCAGAGCCGTGCTAAGTATGCGCATAAACATTCACTCTCAGTTATAAAACAAAGACATAGGCTGTTCACTTTTAAAACAAATATTTGAAAGAAAAAAATTCACTGACCGTATTTAAGTTTATTCTACTCAGGTTAGGAACAAATGCGATTTCTTATGGGAGAGTTTGGCATAGGGAAAATTTCCGCCACTAGGTGCGCAGTGTTCCAAAAGGTAACTTTTAATTAAAATTTTAAGCTATGCCTAGGAGAATAATAAAAGAGAAAGATTTCACTTAGTTACGAAATTATTTTATAATTGCTGTTATCCTGTTTTTAAAGTATAAAATAGCGAAAATCTTGTTCATATGTGACACTAGCGCTTACCTAGTGGAAAGAATTTTCTCATTGTCAAACGTTAGCATTAATTTTCCCAACCTGTAGCAAAAGTAACCTTAATTAACCATACCTACATAAACGTGACAGCATACTGGCACTTAGCAAATTAGCGTTGAAAATAAAGAAACACAATCAAAGAGTCTGCTTTTTGACGTTCTTTATTCATGAGAAAAATTTTTAATAGCAGCAAAGCTTTTTTTTTTTAAGGGAATATTGATGATTTTAATTGCTACGTTAACAGTTGGTTATTTCGCGTAGTAAGGCCAGGAGGCCATTTGAACAGCTTATCATCTGTGATTCGAGATACATTATAAAAAGACAAACACTGTGCTATAACTGTCTTCGCCAAGTGGTCCATTCAAGCAGCAATACTGGTTATACACTGAAGAGGCAAAACAACTGGTACGCCTGCCTAATATCGTGTAAGGCCCCGCGATCACGCAGAAGTGCCGCAAGACGACGTGGCATGGACTCGACCAATATTTGAAGGTATGCAGGAGGCAATTCACGTTTAATGATTCTCGTCAGTCGTCGTTTGTCCCGTTCTTTCACGATCTTTTTCCGGCCGCAGCGATGTCGAAGATCTGATGTTTTACCGGATTCCCGATATTCACGGTACACTCGTGAAATGGTCTTACGCGAACATCCAAATATTATCGCTACCTCGGAGATGATATGTCCCATCTCTCATGCGCCGACTAAANCACGGTACACTCGTGAAATGGTCTTACGCGAACATCCAAATATTATCGCTACCTCGGAGATGATATGTCCCATCTCCCATNGCGAACATCCAAATGTTATCGCTACCTCGGAGATGCTATGTCCCATCTCTCGTGCGCCGACTATAACACCACCTTCAAACTCACTTAAATCTTGATAACCTGCCATTGTAGCAGCAGTAACCGATCTAGCTGCCAACCGCATCGCGTTACTCTGATTGGTTCCATACCTCTGTTATTTGCATACGCACGCCTATACCAGTTTTTTTGGCTCTTCAGTGTAACTTATGAAACGGCTAGCAGGCTAGTAAAACTTAAAGTTTTAATTTTACACTGTACGATTACACAGATAAGTATTTTGTATGAGTTACCTTCTAAACGTGAATGCTTTTATCGTTGTAGTCTACTAACAAGGACGTTAAGGTGCTAAACTCCTGTAGACTTAATATTTTGTTGCCTGTTTCTTTTAAATACAATCCTCCGTGTTAGAAAACAAATTCGGAAACCTCTTGGAATTGGTTTATCTATCGAGTAGCGATTCTCAAATCACGAAATTAAAGAAGTTTTGATTTCCAGTTGCATGTATGAAATATATGTTCAGAGATGAGACTAATTAAAACAATATTTTACAAAACGCCTTTAACATGCGAAGCGCACACCTTTATTGTTATTAAAATATCCCCTCTCCAAATTTAACGTTTCTGGTAAGTCGTTACATTACTGCAATTTGTGTCTGTGCCTTGCACGTAGTCATTTATTTGATACTCGTACACCGACAGCCTTGGGCGTCCTTAAAGTGCTCTTTCAGCACATCTGGGCCGTACAGTCTGTTTCTGAAGATTTGCACCTGGTGGCGCTAATGGTTTTTTGTGCATTTTTGCAGGTGACGTTTATGTCCCATGTTCAGTTACGAATTTAATCATGACTCAACGCGATCTGTAATGCACGAATGACTTTTTGAACATAATTTATTTAAAAAAAACAGCTATCGCTGCGTCTTCCTTGAAGTCGCAAAATACTTAAGATTACAGAAGTGTAACATCAGCTTATACCGCTACCTCCATCCGCACACGCCAGCAAAATGGCGTCACTGGCCAGCAACATGTCGCCTCGCCGTTCACTCAAATCAGCGCTTGGTAAATTACTTGCCAGCCGGCAGCCCAGCGAATAGGGAATCTTAGCAGCACACAGTAGCCAATTAGACACAAGGCCAGTTCCCAGAGCGTCGCGTAAGCGCACAGCCAATCAGAGAATGGGTATGTCCACATCAAAGGAACCGCCATGCCATTTTGCTTCTGTGAACTTACCAATCCTGTAGCTAGGGGGCAGCGGTGGCGTAGTGGTTAGTACTCCCCACACGAAATGTATTTATTTATTCTGTGGTTTATATGTTTTTAGAAAACTCACATGCTTTCATTATTACGGCAGAAGTGATCTCACTGGCCCTGTCACATTAAGGTACAGCTTCACACGCACAACTCTACGTTGAAATATAACGAACGTTCAACTTTTACGAATTGGATCATTATGAAAATAAACGCCTCTAGTGGTTATATTTGTATCACAGCCATTTGGCAAGGAAATTCAGTGTTATCAAAGTATCTTATTTCCGTGCTTGGTTTTACTATATATTCCTAATGAGTCCGGTTAACCATTGCGGTTCCCGCCGTCACCAGCATCAATCGGCACTGTAGCTATGGCTTCAAAATAACATGCAAATGGAGGGAAAGTGGCAGGGCATGGTGCACTATACACTGAGCTACGTACATCGACTCCTACGTGCTGCATATTAAAGCTGAATATACTACTTTCTGTCTCACGAAAACGTTGTGTAGTTACGGTGATTATATCACTAATTTTCTTACAAGTGCATACTGCCGTTTTACACTCTAAAAGGAACATGTCATAAATTAATAACATTAAAGAGGGAAAATTAAGGAAAAACATGTTAAATATTGCCATCTTTATAGACGTAAAAAACATGGAGAATGACGTCACCTAGTTACACCCGTTTAAAATAACAGAAAAAGTATTGGCATGCTCCTTCGAAGAAAACCTCGATACCATCTAGACAAATTTCTTATTTAGTCTGACTGAGAAGGGGAAAGAAATGATGGTGGTTGGGGAGGGGGGTGGGTAGGCGGAATGCAGAGAGCGATTGAGTATGTTATTGTATTTTATTTTACCACTAATTAAACAAATAAGTGTACCTTTCACACGCCGTAGGAGTTAATAGACGCTAGCGAGTCGTGTCCGGGGAAATTTTAGTGCTGCCTCCAGCGTGTGTGGGACTCTTGCAAGCGACAGTACACACGTCGTGAGGAGGCGTCACCAGGCTCGCCGTAACAGCAGCTTGTCATGACTAACCTCCCGCCCTACTTTTCACTATCTACGTTTAGACGCGTGAAAAGCGTCATGTTTGTACCCGTCGCTTTTCGAGTTCGACGTAATGCTGACTTCAGTTTCGCCACGCGGTGTCTTTTCAAAACTACGGCATGGGAGGAGACGAGGAAACGGTAATGGTTGGTAAACATGGAATGTCAGCGCAAATCCCCCGCCCAAAGCCACCCATTTTTTCCGCCTCCATGCCCTCAATGCGTCTACGAAACGCAAGAAATGCGTAGCTCGAAATCTTGGAATATTTTATTTCTGGATATTTCAGTCGTTTTATTTTTAGAAGCTTAGGGGGCCCGCATGCTTGGAGCGTTTTTCCACGTTTTAGACCGAGAAGCGTAAGAGCTGTAAGGGCTACACTGTCACGTGCAGCAAGTGCACCATCGCCGCTACGCGCAGGGCTCTGGACTGGCGTGCAGTGTTCTCGTCGTGCTGCGTATACCTATGGGAATGTAAGCGGGGACCCTATAATTATATTGGCGAAAGTCTGTCAAGGTTCAGTGCATGTCCCTAAAGTACTTTTGCGTGTATATAACGCATATATTTTGAGATACGACGTTTTGAAAAAGTAGTTTTTAACCATATTGGAGTGCTCTGAAATTGCGTATTTAATGTGCGTGAACGTCTTAAAAGTAATCAACCGGGCATAGTCTGAATTCTGTTCTTTTCGTAATTCAGCAAATTCGACGCACGTTTAATAGTTTCGACAAAAAAAAACCTGGATTTCAAACAGTCCGCAGCGCAGTTCGATCACCAGGCAGGCGGGCCCCTTAATAGCTGTTTAGTTACACTGCTACACTGTTTACGAAGTTGTTATTTATGACTACCATGCTCCGTGTTCGAATTTGTGTCGTTTGTCATTAGTTCGGGCTAACGTGGCATGTGAGCCGTCTCCAAAGCAATGATTAGATGCAACGTGTTTTATGTTTCAACAGTCTTTCATATTTAAACAGCGAGAGTAAATAACAACATACAAAAANGGGGGGGGGGGAACTCATGCCTGATAATAGCGAAACTGCTTGTGTCTTCTTCTGACCGATATTAGCGTTATCGCAATGTACGACTTTATAGCTGTTTCGTAATCACTTGAGCAGTATTAAAAAACCATTAAAAATTTTTGTTAACATTTTAACGTTAACAGAGTTGGGAAATATCTAGAACGCCGTTGGTAGAGAATTGTAGTTCCTCGTATTGTTAAAAGTGCAGTGTCTAATGCTTATGTTTTACACGCATTACAATATTAACTGTAATTATTCATGCATACGGACGCCCGATTTTCGCGAACAGTTCCTGTGTATTTCAAAATAGCTGAGATGCGCTTTTGCGGTTGGATATTTTTAATTTCTATCCGTCGAATTAATTAAAGTCATAATTTTTGTACATTGCTATTATTTTATCAAAAACCTGTAATGCGTTTTTTTATACTCTAAAACTTTTATTTTAATATCACGTAAGTTTATTTTTGAATATATTACGAAGGCACATGGTGTTTCACAGTTAGCAGTTCCGTGAGTTGTCAGTCTATACCGGCCAAGTCCCGCTGAAAGGCGCCTCACCTCGGCTTACAGTATCGGCGTGGAGGGATCAACGCCGCGACTTCAGCTGTTAGTAAAAAAGGGCAATGCTTGGAATGTGGGTATACTATGAATTTATTTCTTCCACAACATAAGCATAAAAAGTAATCGTGGGATCAGTATTAGGTCTATGTATATTTTAGCCTTATTTTATTATGTGACAGCGTGATTTCCACTAAAATGTAGTGAATCAGGTATAACACCCTCTCAGTAAGTTGAGGTTACCGCCTGGCTAGTTCGCCACGCGTTTTACAGAGCTTCAGGAAAAATATGTTGGTTCTCTTTTCTTAAAATCTAAAACCATACTTTACTGATAATGTGAAATACACAACACTAAAATAATTTCATGAGTTTTTTTTTTTTTTACACAACTGTGTGCATTTATGGTAGTAACATTAATGTTTCTATAATCCATTCACGGTTACTTCACACTTTTCTGAAACCACGCTAAAGTTCTACTTTCAGGATATTCCTCCGCCTCGTGCAAACTAAGCTTAACTAAGTCTAGATATAACACCAAAAGAGAACGCACCGAGCGCACTCAGTTGTAATAACATTTTGCATGACGACTATTTCTAACTAGGCGCTACCAACACAAATGTTTTCTTACTGTTTTTAGTCAAATTTATTATAAATTATATAATACGATTTATACATTAAATATAGCTAAAACCTTTAATTTAACGAAAAGCACGATACTCTTATGTTAACAGAGGTATAAAACGCCTGTGATACATAGCAAAATTAGGAAATAACTAAACACGTCATACATGGGGTGGTTTTTCAAAGGTTTGATTCATGAAGTGTGAAGAAACCGCGAACAGACTATAACCATTTCTCACCGTCACTTCCGACATTTAGCTGCTAGTCACTACTGCCCGTCTACGAGCTGTTTGTATTCGCGCGGAATGTTATTCTCGTAGTAGGGTACAGCGTCGTCCACGTATTCATCTGAATTACTGAGAAATTAAATTTTTTTTGCATAGCTGAAGAGTTCATGGGCTAACAACAGACGACATCTAAACGTTGACTACCTGGAAAACAACATTCCCTGCAGAGACAAAGATCTGGTGGGATGACGGTTAAGTACACGACGACGTCAATTTGCACACGTGGCAATGGTATGGAAGGATGCACAGTGAAAAGAAAAAAGGAAGACGGCACTTTTTTTTCAGACGCTGTCTGCTAAAACAGAAACAACCATTTTTTTACATTATTTATTTATCACTCAACGTTTCGTCGGCAGTGGTATCATTAGAGACGGAACCGGTAGTTCGGACAATATAACGAGCCGGCGAGGAATGGGTAGTGATATTTATTAGTCCTTCCAATCGCAGTGTCATCTACCTGGGACATTGCGCAGTAAGTGGCATTAATGGCGTGCACTGTACTCAGCAGAAAAAATCGTCCAATGAGGCAAGTACATTATGTGTGGGATGCATCATTCGCTGTTGAGACCAGACTACGTAGTGTAGTCACATAAACAGCTAATGACCAATAATATCAAATACGAAAAGTTTTTTATTGGTCCCGATATATGAAGGAGTGTCATACCTATAGAAGGACAGTTCCGAAGAAAAATTTGTTTGTTCGAACACCGTAAACTGTTTATTTGCCTCTAATTGAAAGGGTCAAGGGGCATCCATAGAAAACTTCTGAAGATCACATCCAGCCATAAGAGTGCATTGTGACGGCGAATGGAAAATTATCATAAACAAGCTTCATGTGTGTTGGGTCTCCTCAAAATTTTGAGCTGTGTCTATAGGGTCTTATACAGCAATGTGTCCAGAAAATATACAGCACTGTCGCCATAGTTTAAATATACCGTTTTACAGAAGAATAAAATCGTAAAAAGAGGGCTACTTGCAGCGATGTGTATTGACTTCGACACTTTTCAACGACCACATTCTAGACCCCTTCTCGCCAGTCGGCAGCCAAGCCAATAGGGCCATATTGAAGAACGCAGTAGCTGATCAGACACAAGGCCCGTTCCCAGAGCCTCGTACAGCCAATCAGATGTGTAGTTGTATACTGTGTGCCAGCGTGTTACCACAGCGCCAACTAGATCGGCTGAACAAGACTGTAGGAGTATATTTCTTAGTACATGCTACTCACGGTAAAGTGAGCACTTTTTGGAGCCCCCTAATTTTGAATAATAGTAAAAAAAACTTATTTTATTGTAGCTATAGACGTTAACTTACGAGTTCGGTGGAACATATACACTATGCTTATAACTTGCATGTCAACATTTATTTTAAAAATTGTTGGAAGGATAAAGAAATGCTGATAGGAAAAAAACAACTAGGCCCTCAAAAGTGCTCACTTTACCGTGAACAGCCTATACCATGTGTAGGAGTGAGCATCCCAGCAGCGCTCCATATACTGTGTGGTATTTGGGTTTAAAGTTTTGGGTCGATGCTCTGCGTCTAGTGCCC
>NQII01001797.1:307216-440401 GCA_002778355.1 Clitarchus hookeri
GGGGGTAGTTATGTTTCCGTTACGTGCCTGCGGTAAACACGAGGCGGGAACGTGTTGTATGTTGACCGCCCACACAGGCCGTTTTCCTTAACACACACATATACGCTGACATGCGTGGCTCACTTCCACGAACCACATGTCGCAAAACGTCAACAAACTCTGACCTATTTCTGACGAGCTGGGAACTTCACGGCGGTGGTCGACCGCATTAAGAGACATCGTCTTCAGCGACGTTTGTGTGCCGGAGGTTAAGAAGCTTGTTGGAGTATTTTATATATATATATATATATATATATATATATGTTCATATTGAAGTTAACTCATTCGGCCACACATCAATTTATGACTTCACGTGTTGTAATTGTGTATTCTTGTGGTATGTGCTGTACTCGTGTTCAGCACTTGTCTTGTAGCAAGTGAACCACGTTCCGCATGCTCTATGATATTGGCGTTAACCATTCATGTCAAAGAGACGTAGAAAATATAAAAAAATCATATTATCCACAAGGATGATTGGGCATTGATGTCTTGCTTCGCACAGTGCCTTTTATAAATACCATTAACGTGCAACTGATTACTTAAAGGGTTAAGAAAGACTTGTCTATCGTAAGCTGTAATTCAGTGCTACTGAATATGCTGTATCTGGGATCTGGAAAAAGGATAGTATAATAAATGTGTATATTTGCAAGTAAATTTACATATGAGCGGTTATAATATTCAAAACGTTTGTATATATGCGACAATAAACCCACCTCTTGCTTAAACTGACGCCAAACTGCACACATGTATTTCCTTTAATTCCGTAGTTTTTCATTTCGTTAATTTGTTTATCATTCAAATGCAATATAAATAAAAGTTCCAACGTCTGTTTCAATCGTGGCGTAACACAATAGGCAATAAATATACAGTCCAGACGGAACTTCGTAGCAATAAAAATATACAGAAAACAAAAGGCAAAGAATCGTCCCCTATAGCGTGTATGGAATACACGTCCCGCAAAGAACCTGAGAGAGGTAAGAGTGATTGAAGATATTTGGACGGCTCTTAACAGCGAGGTCTTGAGAGCCGATGAGGGTGAAGCGAGGTGAACATGGAGCAGCGCCGGAATGAAACAGCGGGGGAAACGGAGTATCCCCGAGAAAACCTCCGACCGACGGCATCGTCCGGGGATTGGTTGGAGGCGAGCAGACTAGCCCGCTCAGCTTCCGTGGCCGTGTTGGTAATATTTCTTTTTGTGACAAAATAATAGTACTTAATTTATTTTACACTGTAATGCTTATATATAGCAAAAAAAAAAAAAAAATACCAGAATATTTTTGACACCAATGTTAAGATCAATGAAACACAATATTTGTCTTGCTGCAACACAAAATTTGTTTTGCCGCAACATAAACACCACCTTAATGTTGCCAGTACAGTGAGGAGGTAATGTTGTCACAAAAATACTTAATGTTACAGTAAAATTAATAGTCTAACATTATATCACATTTACAGCAACATTAGTAAGTGGCGGCTCACAGATAACAAAAAATTAATCTTGTAGTTTTCTATTAATACTGTTGCCACAACATTAGACTTTTTTATGTGTACGGTAGGCGCTACCTGGGGCCGCGGTTGTGTAGTAATCGAACTACTCGCATCCCTCCTACGCGAATCGGGTTCGATTCCCGGCGGGGTCGCTCTTGGATTTTAGCATGTGGGAGTCGTGCCGGACGATGCCGCTGGTTGGCGGGTTTTCTCGGGGATCTTCCGTTTCCTCAGCCCTTCCATCCCGACGCTTCTCCATACTCACCTCGCTTCACACTCATCGGCTCTCAAGACGTCACTGTTAAGACGGCCCAAATCTCTCCAATCCACTCCTAATGGTAACTGCGCAGGAAAACCTTAGAAATACTGTTTTTTAAGCTGTTTAATAGGATAAAGTAAAAAGTAGCTGCTTTAGATAACAATTCATTTATATTTCCTGGAAATAAAATCGTATCCCCAGATTATTAATTTACTGATATACGCGTATACCCACAAACACTGATATTACAGACACTCTTAAGAACCCGCGTCACCCGCAACAAGTATGTTTTTTATTTACTTATTCCTTATTCAAATTTAGGAGGACTTATTGTAAAATGCGATAATGTAAGCTTAGATATTTACATTACCCATCATTAGGGACATAATGTGTGAGTGAAGAAATTTGGGCGGCTCTTAACAGCGAGGTCTTGAGAGCCGATGAGTGTGATTGAGGTGGGTGTGGAGCAGCGCCGGAATGAAAGGGCGGTGAAACGGGAGATCCGCGAGAAAACCCGCCGACCAATGGCATCGTCCCGCACGACTTCCACAAGCGAAAATCCGGGAGTGACATTGAACCCGGTCCGCTTTGGTGGGAGGCGAACAGGCTAACCGCTCAGTCACCGCGGCCCCTTACGGATATAATACAAACTACTAACGCACATTTGTGCAACATATAACTTAATACAACATTTTATATATTAATTCATTCTCATTTTTAATGACAATCTATTAACAATCAGGTGCAAAAAGTTACACAGAACTATGAAATGCAATGATTATATAATGAAACATTTTCAGTAATGGCCCTGACTCTTATGTTATGACACTAAAATGAGTAACCTCTGTTTAGCCCCTTAACATATTACTCCAAGTATACTCGTTCAGGCCTGACATGTCGCATAGCAGGTGAATCATGGTCGGCACTGTGCAAGTCCAGAAAGTAGCACCAATATAGACGGAGTTTTGCACTGAACATTGCTATTGGTTGCTGCTGACACACCAACTGTTCTATAATTTGCTCCTTCTTGGACTCTGCATCTACTGAAACTCTTTCCATGGGTTCCAAACTGGCAGTTAGTATAAGAAATTCGTAAGTACTTTAGTACCATAAAATTCCTCTTTTGCAACACCTGAAACGGAAAATTAATAGTACGTAAAGAGGATGAGGGGTGATGCATCCTCCGGAGCCAGTGCTTGGTTGTTGCTGATGGATGTTTTGTTGTGTGTGGTGCAGGACCCGATGCTGGGCTCGTTCCGGTCGAGCCTGTACGAGGCGGACGAGTGGTCGCTGACGGAGGTGGCCGAGAGCAGGTCGCAGGTCGTCATCCACGACCGGCTCATGTCGGACGCCGCCTTCGCCACGGCGCCCATCAAGACCGAGCACTCGTACAGCTACCCCATGCCGGACTCGCCGTGCAGCCTCGTCGGCAAGCTGGACAGCGACGACGACGATGACGACAGTGAGTCTCATACCTACAGATGATGATTTGTCGCCCTTGCTAGCATTCAACGTACTCCCCACGTGTCCGAAAGTTTTCTTTCCTTATTCGCTGTCATGCATGTATGAAGCTACTATCCCATCTCACTGGGCCAATGAGAATTCTGATACTATAAGGCAGAACGTTCGTGATTGGTCTGCAAACAACTTAGCCGAGTTAAAACCTTGTCCATTCAATCATGATAGATTAAACTAGTTGGAGTGTTATAGAAAATATGTTAACTTAAAATTTTTTTCGCGATTTTCCATCATCTCTACTTATACTAGAGGTAGGGATACCCGATTTTTGCGAAAAGAACTCCACCTAGACTAAATTTCAATCTCCTACTTGCACGCTTGCAAATTTCATTGCGTTATTGGCCGCGTGCCTTTGTCGGAAGACGGTATGGTGCTTACTGGCCCAATGAGAACTAGGTTGCTCCGGTACTGAACGTCTGTGATTCGCTGGCAGGCACCTAGCACGCGCAGCAGTTGAAACCATCCAATCGCTGAGGTGGATCTGAGTTAAAGTGATCTGAAACACACATTGACAGGAATTGTTTTCGCGAAAATCGGGTGTTCCTAACTATAGGCTATTCACGATCAAGTGAGCACTTTTGAAATCCCTCTCATTTCGAATAATTGTCAATAAATATATTTAATTTTTAGCATTAGGCGTTAACTTCTGAGTGCGGTGTAATATACATACTGTGGTAATTACTTACATGGCAATATTTATTTTAAAAGGCGGTTAAAGGATTAAAAAAAGAAATGGCTGAAAGAAACAAGTAACTAGGTCCTCAAAAGTGCTTACTTTGGCCCCAAAAAATTAATTATTTTATAATTGTACTAAATCTTGTTCAATTCGTAGGAATTGTACGTAATGACATTTTCCACTAATAAAAATTTTTTTCACTTTATATTTTTTGAAAAATCTGATGTCAAATACAAATTCTTCTGTTTAGTTGCTACCATAATAACAAATATTAAGTTGAGCAGATGAAGAAATTTACACCATAAACTAATGCTGTGGGCTGCTGCTTGACATGTATGAAATCAGCAAGTAACAATTGGTACATTTTAAAAAATAATGTTAATAATACGCAAAAATGTATATATATATATATATATATATATACATAACCTATGTATGGTTTGTTATTTGGTAATTACATACGTGTCACGTAGCAGCCTATGGGATTGGTTTACTTTGTAAATTTTTTTATGTGTAAAACAACTTTTGGTACAATTATAGAATAATTTATTTTTTTGGGGCACGACACCCTTAAGTAATGCAAAATGTTGCCTAGAATGTTTGACTTGGAATTCGATAGGGTAACAACTTTTAATGTGCCCACTAATAGTCTGTCTGGTTTTGGATCTGTTCGTGAAAGTGAGGGAACGCACTGAGAATAGTCTTAACATACGTTTATGACTTCGTAGTACGAAAATCCAAGAAACTTATCCTGAGAAATAATAATATTATAGGAGTTTTGAAGCTAGAGTATAGTTCCTAGTGGAAAGTGTGATTAGCTGAAATGTAATTGGGCTAGCAAAAATTCAGGCCTAAGCTTTTATTTTTTTTCACCTTATGTACCTACTGTAACAATAACAAATTTCAAAACAACATCACAAATCATCTCTGGTGAAGTACGACCTGGAAATTTCGGGTGATTCGAATGGGCACAAATCCTATTTGTTTATACTCAATCGTATGAGCGATCTAAGTCCTTGTAATTTTAGCTTGGGACGATCACTGATGATTCTAATGTTAATACTAGGTAAGTTTACACACACAACCTAGCTAACTTCCCCAGGATTGAATAGGTAAAAGTTAGGTTACAAGAAGAGCATGTGTAAACACATCTATTCCACGATCTCCACCAAACTTTCTGACGAGTTCCTTTATGCTGTGACACGAAGGAAATTATCCTGTTCACTCTTTTTCTAATTTGTCCTTTGGGCCACTAGTTAGCTTGGATGTCGAAGAAGAAAAGCAGGTGGGTTATATAAAATATATTCATTACCTAGTTGTAAGATATATTAAATAGTAATTCCTAGTTTTATGATTTTGACCCGTTCTGTACCGAATTCATTTACGAGCTCAAGTGTTGTACTCACGTAACATTTTGGTGTAGCCTGTACTTGTATTGAGCGCGTGCTTCTAGCAACCAAAAATCAACGTGACGCGTTCTCGTTGTTATGAGCTGTTCACCATAAACATAGCACTGTTGAAAGCCCTGCTTAAGATCTACTTGTATTTACCTCATGTATTCTTCCACCATACGTAAAATCAGCATTTCCATGAGCCTGAACACCTTATTCACGCGTCGGGCAAGAAAAACTATACATTGTGAGAAAAATTAATGTTTTACAAATGTGTTAACTATTACATTTACATGCACTTTAAAAAGCAAGTCGCAAAATAAATGAAATAATTATAGTCTATTTACGGTTTCTTCACACTTTTTTTAATCAAACCCCATATATGACGTGCTTGTTGGTTTCCTAAATGTGTCATGTATCACAAGCGTTTTATATCTGTGTTAACATAAAGGCGTATTATTATTATTAAATTGAACTTTCACTGATACTTTTTTATAAATTATAATATTCCGTTCATAATTAATATGAATAAAAACAGAGAGAAAATAGGTATCTTGGAAATGCCTAGTAATAAATAGTTCTTATGCAAAATATGATTACACTGAGTGCGCACAAATATGGTGCGTTGCCCCTTTGGTGTAATTTTCTAGACCTAGTTAAGATTTGTTTACATGAGACGGAGGAGTATCCTGGAAGTATAACTTTAGCAGGGCTTCATAAAAGTGGGATGGACTACATTCACAGATGTTTGCCTAACAATTTAAGTGCTTAATGAATCGTAAACAGTCTAAAGCAGCATTAACCACAAGTACACAGAGGGGCAGAAACATCTTCATTTCAGATTTTTCACGACGAAGACGCTCAAAAGACACCGGACACCGATTTTTTGCTGTGCACTGTACCAGTCTTAATTAAGTATTCTTAATGTGCAGCATCTCCTCGTTTTAAACCGGGGACTGGAAGGGAACGTTTCAAAAGTCTTATCTAGAGTTGAATTCATGGCTGTTTTTGTTACATTAAACAAAACTTACGTAAAAAAAACTAACATTTTAGTCTTCAAATTTACCTTTCGTAAGTCTGTACAACATTGCCGATATTATTTTTAATCAGGGCAGGAATCAATCGCCAAGAATTTTAGTTTCTTTCGAAATTTTTCAGGGCCCATCTGTGAGCCAAATGAAGTGTTTCCAGACGTATATTTATGTCGTTGCAGTTCATCCCACTCTTTCAAAGTGGTGTAAGTAAGTTGCCCACAAAGTTCTGGCATCTCTTTGAGGTACCCTGCTCGCGTGAAAGTGATTATCTCAACCAAAAAGTTTCTTGTGATGCCCGCATATTTTATTAGGCCAACATTAAATAAATGTATTTTGCAAATGTTGTTTTTGCTTAAAACACTGAAGATTTGCTTCGTCGTAAAAACTTTATAAACTTTAAGGTTTTTTTTTTTTTACCATGAGTAAATAAATGTGTTACATGATGAATAAATAGTATACAGCAATATAAAACAAACGCTCGGTGCTACTAAAGTGAACCTCTCTAACATAGAAATTTATTCATTTCAGATATTTATTCATAAATTTCTTGTCTTCAAACGTATAGTTTTTTTTTTTGCCCAAATGATGTTTTGGTGTTTTTAAAATTGTTATTTATATAACGACTGCTCAGAGTTACCTACAAAATTCTGGAAAAGTCACCGCGACATCTATGGCATTACCACACAAATCCTAAATGCAATTTCATATATTCATGACCTGCTCGTTTAAGTAATCATTTCTGTAAAAATCTCGAAAAATATTCCCAACGAGAATTATTGCTGGATTTCAATACGTGTGTATATATATATATATATATCGTGAGCATGACACCCAACTTAGCATTTCTTAAGCACATGCTTGCATATTGCAAGTGTTTTTTTAATTGGGTTCACTATCGCTCAAACTTTATCTCGGCAGAACACTCCTGATGGGGAGAGTGGCCTACAAACTCAAAAGCTCAACTCTACAACGGCACTTACACATCCACAGCATATTCGAGATTCGACCCTGTAATTTTGTGCGTTGTATGTATGTATGTATGACACCCAAGAGAGCACTCCAAAGGTACACGCATCCAAATTTCTAATTTTCAGGGCACTTTTTAAGTGTTACTTATTAACGCTTCCTTTTTATGCCGGTAGGCTAATTGAGCTTTGGCAAGTGTGGGGAAATGGAAGGTGTGGTTCCTAAAAAAACTGACGTAATCATAAGGCTTCCGCCTACTTGGACTTTTTTTCCGCGTTTGAGGCCGAGAAGTGTGGGAGCGATAAGGGCGACACTGTAACGCGCATCAAGTGCGCCATCGCCGCTAAGCGCATTGCTCTGAACTGGCGCGCAGTGTTCTCGTCGCACTGCGTGTACCTATGGGAGTTTCAGCGGTGACCCAATTGTTTTGTTGATGGAAAGTCTGTAGGAAAGTTACGTGCAGGACACTCGAGTAGTATTGTATGTATCTGATGTGTATATTTTGAGATACAGCGCTTTGAAAAAGTCGTTTTTAGTCGTTTCGGAGTACTCTGAAATGATCTTTCTAACGTGTGTGACATTTTGAAAGAACTCGACAGCTCTCGTTTGAAATGTGTGCTCCTTTCGTTGATCAGCACGTTGTACGCACGTTTAATAGTTTCTTTGAGAAACCCGTATTTCGAACACATTGCAAAGCAGTTCAAGCGCCAGGTAGACGGGGGCCTTAAGGGCGCCGCCTACGTAGCCTACAGCCATAGAATTTAAATGGGGAATCAGTGTTACTGAAATTCCTTTTCAATGCATCAATTTTAATGATAACTATTTAAACAGAAAATATTCTGTGTTGTATTTCTTGAGAAATACTGGCGCGTTAAGAAATTTTTCAAAGATTTTTGTTTAATATTTAATTTTTTACTAAAATGCATTCTTAAAAATTTTAATTTTACAAGAAAAAGGGATAAATGTTTTTTTTTTAATAATTTAACTCTGGCAGCATTTTCTGAGAAATCTGCTTTGCGCATTTTTTGTTTGAAACAGTTATCTTTAAAAATGATGCACTAAGAAGGAATTTCTTTAACATTTATTCCCTATCCTTCTATGATTGTCCATGACTACCGTCTTGGTAGGCAGAGTCCTCTACTTTAAAACTTCATACACATTCTTGGTCATCTGATATTCGAGCCCAGAACTTGGACATCGTACAGTGAGTGCCGTCTTAGTGAACTCAGGTCGTCTTTAGGACTCGTGTTCCATGGGTTGTCCGTCCTGCATGAACCAGCCGACGACATTCAAAGACATGAAAATACCACGTGTAGTTTACACTGCAGGCTAGACTGCATAACACTATATTTGCTCATTTTGCTGCTGACCAGGTGTCCGGACAGCGACAATTCCGGCCAACAGACAAACATAACTTAAGTGACAATTCCGACCAGGTCCCTTGACAAGAGGAGGGGGGAGTGTACCTGTATTTTCGTACTGTTCGATGCTTCTCTGTATATTTTCATCGATGCTGACGTACAACTTGTTAGGTTAGGTTAGATGCTCGTGGCCGGAATTGTCACTGACCCTGTACAAATGTTTAAACTGATCCCTTGCTTTGTCAACGAGTAGCCGGAATTGTCGTGCATTTTTCCCTGGTGGTAGTTGTCAGTGGCCGGAATTTTCGCACAACTGCTGCCCCAGTGGGCAGCAAGTTTTATCCCAGACCAGGTGGCAAAGGATTCCGTGTAGGCTTGTTCTTGACTACCTGCTCGACGAATACAAATAAACCCCCGTAAAATCCTTTACTCAGGTTTACCCTGACACAGCTCGGACGAAACATGTGCACGTAGGTCACATGCAAACTGAAGACTCGTCTGGCATCCTTGTGTCAAGTGACAGGAACACGAACAGCGGAGCCAAATATTATAAAATACATATAGTATATCAGTGGAACTGAAGATATGACGTAGGTTAAAAGTAATGATGTTATAGTATAGTCGCGGTTTCTTCACACTTTTTGAATCAAACTTTTGAAAAATCATCACATATGTGACGTGTTTGGCTGTTTCCTAAATACGCAATGAATCACAAGCGTTTTATACTTGCGTCAACACAAAAATTCATGATTTCTGGTTATGTTGAACTTTCACTTATGTTTTATCTATAAATTATAATACAGGAAGAAAATATATGTGTTGGTAATGCCTAGTAAAAATAGGCTTATGCTTTCGCAAAATATTATTGTACTGAGTGCGGACGAATGCAGTACGTTGTCCTTTTGGTATATTTTCTATATTCGGTTAAGCTTTGTTTGCATGAGGTGGAGGGATATCCTGGAAGTAGAACTTGAGCAGGACTTCCGAAAAGTTGGAAGTAACCCTGAATGAACTATGCAACTTTTCCTTGGTTTGTAGCTGGCTAGTAAAAAAAAAATTGTATGTTCCTCCCTCTACACCTTCGATCTGGTAATTCAATAGGTATAAAAAAAAACAACAATAGGCGCTCAATCGCGGATTCTTTACACAAATAAGTTTGTTGGGCAAGAAGGCTTACGCAGGGCGTTTAAAATAAACTGAGATTCAATTGCAAGGTTAACTTAGATGCACGAGTTTCAAGTCTAGTTTGTCCTCAATCGAGCTCGCTAAAACTGTCCTGTCCTTAACGTTACGCAGCGAATAACTGGCTGTGACACGCTGACGCAAGGAACGCCAGGTAGTCGTCGTACAATATCGCTGCGAGCTGTCTTGACAGGTGCCGTCCTCCCCGCCTGCCGGGGAAATACGCACGAGTGGGGCACCCGTCAGGATAGTAACTCGGTGACGCTCGTACATCGCAGATAAAGCAGTACTGCAGGGCGACCCCTTGGGGCGAGCCGTACAGTCAGGCACGAAACAAATATTACATCGCTTAGCACAGGCTTTAAAGCTGGGGTTACAATAACAAAATTATGCGTTAAGAATTATGCAGTAAGCGCCGATCTGGCATACGGAAACACGTCTTCTGTATTTGCAGTTTCCAATTAATGTTTTAGTTCTCAATTCCAGCCAATGAAAACGGGCGACAAGCCTGTCATGTGTTCTTGAGTTTCTTAACCTAACCTCGTACATCACAACCATATTTAAGAAGATCATACTTCGATGCCGACAATTTCTATCAGAGACGCTTATTTTTGTGAACAAATATTATCGTAAACATGTGCACACACACGCTGTTTAATATTTCTTATACGTATTTACATAACTATAAATAACATTTTCCCGCCAACAACACCGACTGCTCTTTCTGATTGGTCGCCGCCTCACAAGTTTCACTTTAGATATAAAATTTAACTATTTCTTATAACGCTTAAGGAAATCCCAACAACGTAAACGACCTGCTAAGTTCCATTGGATACCAGTACATAAGATAACACACTTTCATTTATTCTGCACGCGAAATAACGCATTATTTAACGCTTATTTTTTCTATTGTAAACCCAGCTTAAGGTTTCCGCCTACCTAGCAATTATTTGCGCGTTTGAGGCCGAGTAGCGTGGAGGCAATAAGGGCGACACTGCCACGCGCATCTAGTGCGCCATCGCTGCTAAGCGAAAGGCTCTGAACTGACGTGCAGTGTTCTCGTCGTTCTGCACATATCTATGGGACTTTCAGCGATGACCTTATTCTTTTATTGGTGGAAAAACTGTAGGAAGGTTCAATGCAAGGCCCGTGAGTAGTTTTGTAAGCGTATATTTTGAAATAGCCAGTTTTAGCCATTTTGGAGTACTCTGAAATGGTGTTTCTAATGTGCGCGACATCTTGAAAGCACTCAACAGCCCTCGTCTGAAGTGTTTTTTTTTCTCGCAAGTCAACACAATGAACACACGTTTAATAGTTTCTTTAAAAAAAACTATTAATTCTAACACTCTGCAACGCATTTCAAGCGCCAGCTAGGCAGGAGCCTTAAAGCGCAATTGTTTTCCAAACACATTGGCGTTGCCAGTTTTTTTTTGTATGAGTTTAAATTTGAGGGCATTTTGTGCTTGGGAAATTATTATGTGACGTCGTGACTGTAATGGAGGAATCTGCGTCGTTCACGCAACAGAAAATATTTACTATTTGTATACAGAAGTCCACTAGTGGGGTATTTGTTAGCCCGACATGCATGCGCATACATATGCACCGTCCCTTAATTGGCCCAAACAGCGCTCTCTAGTGCTCTCGTGATCACGTCACAATGACGTCACAATGACGTCACAGAGAACGTCTCTGGTCGTCTCTATTCGTCGGAGAGAGCGCGAAAGAGCGAGAGCACAGAGAGAGCACGAAGTTGCGCACTGGCTCGCACTCTCTCGCACTCTCTGACCACGCGCGATATTATTTTTTTTTACAATTTTTCAGCGTTTGAATGAGGCAGTAGTAGTCTAACTTTCCGGGCCAAAACCATGTCACATTTTACCTGTAAGTGAATAGTTGTAATTGTTTTAGGAACGAAATAACCTACATAATAAGCATATATAAATATATGGATAAGGATTTCTTACAAGTGTCTCTGCTTTACCTTGCTATGTATTTTATATACAGTTAATGCAACACGACGTAAATGTAAAAAATAAAAACAGTAACATTTTATGCCCTAGCGGATATTCCGGAAGTGCTATAATTATTTGTGAAATTTTTTGAACATAAAGTACTTCCTATGGCTATGGCCGTGATCATGATTTCGCGCCTTTTTACATCAGTTGTTTGCGTGACGTCAGCGAGAGTGGTTGTCTCAATTTCACAGAACGAAAAGGCGAGATAGCGCGAAGTAATGCTCTCGCCATGATGTACGAAAGAGTGCTTTCTCGAACGAGTACTCTGTAAATTGAAGGCACGGCAATAATGAGAATTCCGAAATTCCATTTTAATTTTCCTAGGCTGGTATGCATTGGCAAGCCGTAAGGCTTAGCTTAAGACTGTCTTGGTCAAGACCGTATTATTTCTCAAGAGACTGATATTTCCGCTCCACGTTTCATAGTCTACAAACAAGATGATCTTTGTTAGGACGGCGTGCTCAAGAGAGAGTTTATTTACTACCATTTCCGGCTTGGTCAAGCACGAGCTGAAGGCATGGTACAAAAGCTGGAAATCATACTAAACTCGGCGACTAGATGAAAACAAGAAATACATAGGTTTTTCCCCCCACCACGAAGTGATGTCTGCGCATTATTATACGCCAGTAGAAAAGCAATGCATTACTGTAGTTTTTCAAAAGCATAAAAAAGTGACTGGAAACAAACCAAATGAGTCTAATCCGTTGAAGTGCAACGATCTTTTTTTTGTTTAGGAAAATGTTGCGGAAGAGGATGATATGATATTGTAAATAAACCTGTAACAATAACGTGGTTTGTTTACACGAGTAGGTTTTTTTTTTTTTCGGACAACTACTGGGCCTGAGGCCTTTATTGATAATCATCACACAACTGAGATGGAAGCTCTTCCGACCTCGGGGTTGGTACTTAGGGGATTAGGCTTTGGATAGTTTGGGTGAAGATGGCAGGACTGGGTGCTGGGCGAAGGAGAACCTAGGTTCAGGGGAAGCGTGCTTGCGGTTGGACTCTCCGGCATGCTTATTTCGTACTTTATTTTAATTTCACTTAATTATTGTATTTGACTTGCATTTAAAATTTAGGGAATACTTACTATTGATGTTTTATGGTTATCGGGTTATGATGGGGGCATGGGGGTGCTACCATCAGCTTTGGGCTCGACTGCCGTTATCTCCCTGGCGTCCCGGCGATGGCGTCCTCTTCTGCTCTTCTGTGGCGCACCTCTCTGTTGACGTGTTCTGTGGGGAGCAATTAATGGCCATCTCGGGTATGTGGTTTGTGGTTTTGGGTCTGTTAGTTGTTTGATGAGTGGGTTGCTGTGTCTATTGCATTTATGTGGGCATTTGTCTATGATGTCTGCCGTGATCTAGCAGTAGTGTGGTAATGAAGCAGGTAATAAGTAAAAATAATAATTAGTAATAATAAATCAGCACATAATAGTGGGCATTCATTTTAAACGATAATATTAAAAACCAAGTACAACGCAAAGAAATTTTATATAACCTTTGTATCTCTAATTATCTACGTTTAATTCATTTATATTTTCAAAAATTTTACTTGTAATATTAATTTAGCATACAGTTTGTTGTGGAATATTTTGTTTACTATTACGTATACATTTATCATAAATTAAATTTTAATTTGAGAATAACTGAAATTTAATTTTTGTAAAATAAGTATTGTTACGTGGTTTGCTACCTAAAGTTTTTATAATTTAATAAGTAATACAAAAGTGCTCTTATACGAATTACGATCAACAATTAATGCCATATGTAAAATTCTAGTTCTGTAAATACTTTCTCCGAGCAGGACAATGTATATTTTCGGTCACATGCGCAATTAAATCAATAATCTCACTTTATCACAAGCTTTTTTATCGCCATTTCGCAAAAATCTTCACTGGTTTGACATATGAGGTTATTCNTTTTTTTTTTTTTTTTTTTTTTTAGTACTCTCTCAAGTCACGTCTGGAGTGAACTTGGCGAAGACGGGATTATTTGCCATCTTAAGTAAGGTCTCAACGACTATGCAATTTGATTCGGAGTTGCGATCCCAAGCAGTGGCTATGCAACAGAAATATTCAGTCTCAAGGCAAAGAAAAATAAGACAGCCTTCGTGAAGACCGTCTTGTTTGCACATGCTTGAGATAAGCTTAAGCAATGTCCATGAAATGTAAATACGAACTTAAAGACGCACAATAAGATTGTCTTGACGAAGCTGGTGCTCAAGATACGTTTATGAATTACCGTCCCGAGGGCTTGTCGAGATGACTGATGAAAATACAATTTTTTAATACAAACTCATGTGCAGAAACGTACCGTAGACTATTACAAATAAACCAAATCAAATGTTTATAACATAACAAGAGAGAGAGAAAAACATTTGGTAATTTTACTTTGTAACCAGGAGAGGGTTAGCAGAATAGGCAGTGAGACGAACACTACATCTGAGTGAAAACTCGAGCACATCACGACGTTGCTATCTTGACGGAGCATTAAAATTACCTGCGACACGAGCGTTCGGAAATGTTTAACAGCTGCTCAGACCGACAAACATTAACTTTAAAACAGTTAAGGTAGTGAGTGCAAATGGTAGTCATTGCTCCCAAGTGAAATCAACTCCGTCCTTACAGTGCACGACACATACATCCAGTACCACGTGTAGTGATAACGACAGTTTTCTCACTGGAATGAAAATTCAGGTGCCTTTACAGGTAATAATTATATACTTCTCGCCGCGAAATTTCCGACCGGTTTCACATACGTGCCCGTTCTCCAGGCAGATCGGGAATATGTGAATATTTAAACATTTATTCCAGATACTGCCCAAAAAAGTATTGCTTTATTCGTAGCAAAGCCCATTCATTTTCTACACACGCGTAAAACATATACTCAGCTATCTGTATAGAAACACTTAAGTGGCCTCTGCGTTACTCAAATTAAAATTTGTTTGTTCTGTCTGGTTGTTTGCAAGTCACAACAGGAGGAAGTATATGTTTACTGAAAATGCACACATTCCGCGGCTTCTCTGTGAATTATTAGACTTACGTAACTCATCATCATCATCATCCAGCATGAACTTCGAGGATTAGTCTCCGTAAGACTGTCCCGTCTCCACTGTCTTAAATCTAGTTTCTACACTGAAGATTGTGAGAATTTCTAACGCTCCTTGCTTTCACTACCATCGCTACGCATCTAAGACTGCTTGTGTGTTATGCCGATAAGTAGGGTACCTCTCCCGCTATTTCCACCGCACAGAAGTTCGTTGAACAATCCGCTGAGGTCATAGACATAGCTCTGGCAAGAGGTCCTCACGAGGCAGGGCCTACTGTATCCACTGGGACACCTGTACCAGGGTTATTGTTGAAAACGTGTTACTCTTCTGTCACTCACCACTCTTCATATAGGTAATTCCATGCATAGTATGTTATACAGACATGCAATAATGCTTCTCATTTCGACTTCTACAAATTTTTCTCGTATATGAATATGTTTTTTTAGTAGCTTTTCGGGCACAGGTTTTGAAAATGTTCCGATTTCAGAACACTCAAAATTTCTTACTGATTTATCATTCACAGTTCATTCGTTTAAGTGAACACCCTGAAGTCCTGTTTAGTTCCTCCCTTCTGCCCGTTCCGTCATTCCGCCATTAAATAATATTAAGCATTGCCCCTTTCGTCTGTTACTGATACTGTAGAATTTTCAAGAAGAAATATATGTTGCTCTAATCCCAATGTGCATAAAACACAAATGTTGTTATTACCTTCTTATTAAGAAGTTAAAACGGTCAAATTGCTATTCACATTAAAATATATGCAGTCAAGGCCAGTTATTTTTTTTCCATTCAAATTTTAGAATTAATTGGCACACTCTGGCGAAAAGGGGGGGGGGCTGCAAAGGGGTACGATGACTCCCCTTAACATAAAAAAATACAGAAATAAATTATTTAGAATTGTTATGTACTCTCATTAAAAATAAACCTTTCAAAAATTATTTTTAAAAAATTAGGTAAAATTTTTTTTTAATTAATTAATTTTATCCTCGAAATTTTAGTTATTATTGAGGATAATTCCTCGAAACCCCACTTGCTTGAATATTTGTGTTTTAATAACATGTGCAATAAGAAGGGAAATCACGGATGGTGGGGAATCATTGCACACAACACTCTTCTCAGTATAATAAATCCCTTGGACCCCATCCTCCTATTTCTTATCGTTGGCTCTCCGGGTCTGCTAGATTTTTATTATTTTAAAAGTTATTCTTTCAATTTTTGGTGTTACAAAACTCAAGCACGTGTTTTTAGTAAAAAGTTCGCTATTTTAGTCGAAGAAACGTGGTTTTGACAGTTGTATAGGAAGAAAAGAACTTGTGGATACGGAGATGGTTTCTACGCAGCTGGCATGCACACACTACTCCATATTCCTTGCGTTCTGTCCCTAGTGCGCGCGCAGAGGTTCAATTAACCGCTAAACAGCAGTGCAACGAGACGAGCTGGAGGCAGGAAGCCGCGACCCCGGCACGCANGGCTCTCCGGGTCTGCTAGATTTTTATTATTTTAAAAGTTATTCTTTCAATTTTTGGTGTTACAAAACTCAAGCATGTGTTTTTAGTAAAAAGTTCGCTATTTTAGTCGAAGAAACGTGGTTTTGACAGTTGTATAGGAAGAAAAGAACTTGTGGGTACGGAGATGGTTTCTACGCAGCTGGCATGCACACACTACTCCATATTCCTTGCGTTCTGTTTGTGCACTCCCTAGTGCGCGCGCAGAGTTTCAATTAACCGCTAAACAGCAGTGCAACGAGACGAGCTGGAGGCAGGAAGCCGCGACCCCGGCACGCAGATAACGAACTATTTAGAATTGCACGTTGTGTCCTGTCAGCAGTATTCCCGTTCAAAGATTGCAACCGCGTGACCACGCGCGATCTTGGCTGCAAGGACGGCGGTCGCGCGTCCAACCTTATCTACTGTCTCGCTATTCGCCAGTTTGATCACGCAGACAGTGCTTCGCGAAACGTCCTTGCTAATAACGGCCAGTATTCCATACGATGCGAGTTGCAAATGCAAACCTTCCAATTCGCTGTCCTTCGTTTGTTGCAAATGTAACTAGGCGAAACTCGTTTGAAGAAGAAGAACATTTGGGAAGGCATCTGTGGATCAGAAGTGCACCATAGCTAAGTTTAAGAACACTTGAATATTTTCATGAGTTATGTTCAACAATCTAAGAATGANACCTTCCAATTCGCTGTCCTTCGTTTGTTGCAAATGTAACTAGGCGAAACTCGTTTGAAGAAGAAGAACATTTGGGAAGGCGTCTGTGGATCAGAAGTGCACCATAGCTAAGTTTAAGAACACTTGAATATTTTCATGAGTTATGTTCAACAATCTAAGAATTAAAACATATCAGCCCCTCCCCCATTCTCCTCTTCACCCCGGAAGGCTAATGATTGGGGGAATGCGAACTAAACTAAAACTTGATCTTAGGTCTAAAATCGACACGCACCTCCACGGCGCCCCTGAATACGAACCTAGAGCCATTAGTACCGTAGACAGCCTTCTAACCAACTGAATTTCGTTGGTCGGCTATTTTGCTTCTTTTTTTACATTTCTTTGTACATACTTCAAGCCATACCGAACTTATGTTAGAAATCCAGTTCAAATAGACGACAATCTCAGGAGCCGAAAAATCGGCTCTCCACACAGTAGCCCAGGCGTTAGAAAGTGTGCAATGTTGGCTAGGTACCTTCGAATTGGGCCTTGTAGGATGCCAGAATGCTTGCAATATAGGCTACGTTATAGTACAAGCTATCCTCGTTAACAACTCGTGCCACTCTTAAGATGAAAGGAATTTTTTTTTTTCTAAGAATTAAGGACATTTTCAAATATTAATTGCGTAAGTTTTTAAGCCGAATGGCTAAACTTAACAAGAGCGGGAAAGGAAAGGAGGTGACTAACCATTAGACTAACTAGGCTAACACTAGACTAACCTAAACTTGCAACTAAAAACATACACATCATCCATGGCTTACCCGAGATTGGAATGCGGGAACTCGTGATTCTCAGCCACCGAGGTTGCTTGCGCTCAATCCAGAGTTCT
Source organism: Clitarchus hookeri (assembly GCA_002778355.1). Lineage (NCBI taxonomy): Eukaryota > Metazoa > Arthropoda > Insecta > Phasmatodea > Phasmatidae > Clitarchus > Clitarchus hookeri. Next base: position 325,236 of record NQII01001797.1, read on the forward strand.
CGGAAATCGAACTAATTTTTTTTACATTTTCGTCGTCATCTCTTTTTCAGAATTCCTAATTGTACCCATTGCTCTCGCGTCTCTACATGTTTCTTGATCAGTGCACCCAATACTGGGGAAAAAAGGCACATTATAAGAAAATTCCTTTCGTGAGAATTATTTTACGACTAGCGTATTCTATGATTAGATTATTTGATGCCTACAATACGTACACATTTTCGTGTATGTTGGTCTTTGGTATGATAGGATAATTAAAATGTAAACAAAATAAGCAGATTGCTTATTTACATTAGAAAATGAAGATCTAGCTAAATTTATTATATGAGAACATTTATTCAATTAGAATAATACAAATTGTGTGATTTGTAAATGTAAACATTNAAACAAAATAAGCAGATTGCTTATTTACATTAGAAAATGAAGATCTAGCTAAATTTATTATATGAGAACATTTATTAAATTAGAATAATACAAATTGTGTGATTTGTAAATGTAAACATTTTTTACTGAACTGCTACATGTTGACGTTTTCATTCAAATACTGCACTTGTAGCACGGCCACTTGTTGCAATAAATAAAATTTAAACATATACAATAACAGCTGATGATGACCTTATTCGATGGAATGGACAGGTCAATAAACGCGAGTGTCGCCCGACAAGCTGCATGCAGAGGCTGTGCCAAGAAAGGATCATTATGAGAAAAACTGGCAGCAACAGTCTCCAAGCAAAAACGAAAAATTATCACTTCTTGTATCCAAACAAGCGCGTGTACATGGTCCAGCTGCCTTTAGCTTTCTGCCAGATCTCTGTGCTGATGATGTCACGGGGCGTGATATTTTTAAGAAACACACCTTTGTAAACATCAAGTTCGGAAGTTCTCAAGACCCAATTAATGTATGTGGTTTAACAGCTGCACGTATGGAATTTGTATTATTATTCCCCAAACTCATTCGAATATTAAACCAATTTCTTTTAACTGCACCGTTTTATTTTTCTCTGACCTATTAAGTAAACTCCGCGGGAAAGCTCTAAAAATGCGATTTGTAGTCATTTCCACAATTTTTTTTACCTAGAATAAACTTAATATTGTAAAAGTGAAACGTCGTATTCCCAGGACAAGTATTTGCTGAGATACGAGTAAATACGCAAACAACCAATGTACAGAAAATCATATTTTCGCAAAAAAAAAAAAACATTTTCTTGCGAAGCTGTTTGAGTACCGACAATCGAAATTATTCGGATGCATAACAATAATTGAAGAGGACGGCATGTGCGTGTAAAATATTGCCAGTAGCCAGAAAAAAACGCGGCGGTTATTATAAAATATGGGTTTGGCAGGTTGTAAAACTTGTCTGTCCCAGAAGCTTAATTTTGTAAAACGCTTATCACAACAACAAGTCTTTTGTTTTGTTTGCAAAATCCAGACAAATGTACGTTTTGCTTACAAAATGCTTGGAGGGTTAATTGAAGTTGAGGAGTAGTAGAGGTGTGACCCGGAGCAAACCTCGCCCTCAACTACTGTCTGCACACTCCTGCGCAGGCGCCACGGCGGTCGTGAGAACTGCGTCTGTCGTGATAGTCTTCACCGGCGCCGCGACTGCCCTTCCTATTCTCCACCGCAGCTTCTGTACGCGCACATGCTCGGCACGCTCTTCGGAGAGCCGCGGTACGTGAGACCATTATTGTGTGTCGATTTGTCTTGGAAGAAAAAAAGACTGACGGCTACAGAAAACATAGTGCAAAAATCCTGTCAAACAGTTTCCTCATTCCCCACTCCCACCTTATTTTTTTCGACATTTCGTCCATCAATTTTTGATTTCGAATAAAGTTTTGTTGTTTTGGCGAAAATTCTTCTGTTTTTGTACATTCCGGCAACCAACTGTAAAATTAGATTTGTCGCATGTCTGCACCGAAGCTTACATGTAAATAATGAAAGTATGCAAATTGTTAGATTTGTCGCAGAATTCCGTTATTTTCATTTCACCCTAGCTCAAAACAAAAATTTTTTAAAAACTTTTTAATATTTCTGAGTCTCTTCTGATTACGAAAATCATCTAAGGAATATTAGTAAGAGCCAGTTTCTCGAATAATCCGTGAAATATATATTTTTTTTCGACAGTGAAAACGGCTGATACGGGAGTTTTCACAGCCAGTCTGTCACGCTAAATCATACCTTTAGTAGCATAGTGATCTTCGCGTTTTTATTTTTGTTTATACGTCACAAAATTATAAAGAGTCACTATCGAAAAATTGCAGAAGTAATTGGGCATCTGATGCACATGCCTATGTAGCCCGTATCGCTCCCAGCCCTCTACATACAGTACTTCCATACGGTCACGCAATACCAAGCGGCGTCCTTTATTATATGCGGAAATGTGTAGAGAATCGAGCAGGCTTGTACAAAGGCTGACATGAGAGGGAAGCGAGCAACGTAAAATGCCAGTGACAACGAGATAATGTATCCTAAAAATGTAGACATACGCTCGGGTTGGCTGTGCATCTTGCGACGCGCAAACCCTTCACCGTAATAAAAAAAAAGGGACTTGATGACATTTCCACAGCAGCCTTGTTCTTGACGGCTGGTTTCCCCATAACCGCTACCGGCTCGACGGGTTATCGAGTCAACAGCACCAGAACACGCGGCGATGGCCAAGGTTGGCTGGGCGAGAGCTGCAGAGCTGAGTAGAGAGTTGTTGGTGGTTCGCTGAATAGTGAGGTCTTGAACTCTGGTGAGGGTCACATAAGTTGCAGATGGAGCAGCGGCGGAATGAAAGGGCGGGGGGATTTCCCCAAGAAAACCTACCAGCACACGGCAACGCCCCCCACGTTTCCACATGCGAAAATCCGGGCGACCCCGCCGGGAATCGAGCCCGCTTCGCCGTAGCGGGTTGCAAGTAGTCTTTGATTACTACGCCACCGTGTCCCCAGCGCGAGAGTAAGAGCGGGTTCACACTTTGCAGATCACGCCGAACAGAGCGATATCGGAGCTGTCTGCGTGGAAAAAAATCTCAGCCGATCTGAATAATTTTCCGGGTAGACAACGCCGATATTACCCTAAATTCTGTTTGTGGTGTCCATGGCGACTAAAATGACTCCCATCGAAAATGTTAATTTGAGTTTAATCTGTGACGCGTGTTCGTTGCGAACAGCCGTGAAAAGTCACTGACCCTTCCTATGTCTCATCTTTCATCAGTTCTCCGAGAATAATAAAGCAGCAAATATCTAATAATGCAAGAAGGTGTTCGAAATTATTATTTATGTCTTGTGCCAAAAATTTCTATAACCCTCTGATAAACAACTTACGGCAATCATTAAGTAAACGTGCGGCTTCCGTGTGCCATTCCCTATCAAAGAAACTGGAAACAAGATGGCACTCCTGCACACTAACAGAGTCTGTGAGTTTTTGGTTGCAACATTTCCACAACGGTGGATAGGTAGGGGTGGGTGGTTAGCATGTCTTCCACGATCGCTGGACCTCACACCACTAGACGTTTTATTTTGGAGCTACATCAAGCAGTGCGTGAACGGTGTTCAAGTCAACGACATTGCGCATTTGAAATAAATAATCAGAGAAGCGGTCCAGTCTGTTACACCTGATGTTCATCGTCATGTGTGGCAAGAACTGGAGCATCGGCTAGATGTGTGTAGGGCAACAAATGGAAGCCACATCGAACTGGCCTAAGAACGTAAGACACTTAATAGGTTGGTTTCTTATGTGGCGAGTAGTTGCTGTGTGTACTATTTGCTGTTAATTTAATACAGACTTTCGAAACCCCACCATAATTTTACGGACATGATGTACAATTATAAAGCTTTTCAAACGTTATTATATTTTATTCAATTTAAATAATTAAAATTATTAATTTAGGTCATACTGTTATAGCTTGATCAATGAGAATTATAGGCGTGACAAATTTCAACAGTGTTACATACACATAAATATTTTCTTAACAAATATGCTGTATCAAGGGTCTGAAAAGAAAGTTTTATTGCATAAATTTGTATATGTGCAATTAAACTTACAAATGAACAATAATTACAATGTTTAAACCATTTTCCTTTACATGCCAATAATAGCCTCATATCTCACACAATCTTACGTCAATTTTCGCACATTTATTTTCTTTAATTCCTGAGTTTTTCAATTCGCTAATTGATTTATCATTCCTACCCACACAATCGAAATTGTAACTTCCACGTCTGTTGCAATTGTATACACAATGCAATTCAGACGAAAGATGGTAGGAATAAAAACACACAGTGAAAAAGGAAAGAATCGTCCCTTGAATCTGATTGGCCAATACTACATTACCTTTAAGCAGTGTTGAAGTTGGTAAACTTCTCGCGTGGAAAATTTACCTTTGCATCACTCGTATTTCAGTGTGAATACACTGATGCGCGTTCTATAGGGCCTACATGAACATAACGACAATGCTAAGTTATAGCAACGAGCTCCATATTGACTCCAGTGTGAATAGACCTTTAGTGCTAGAGCGTTCTCCTTTTTCATCCAGAGGTTCCAAAGTGATACTGACCCACATATATCCTGGACTATATTACACAATTTCCTTATTTTGATCAATTTTACACCACCGAAAAATGCACTATGATTAAATGCCTGTCATTCTCTAGCCATTGAAGCTACATTGCCGTATTTGGCAGACGTCTTACCCAAGCATAACACTTCCTATCGGTACACTTTCATCGCACAATTTTTTCATCCCTACTTCCCCATCACTTCCTCTAAATACGTTTTTGCCAAAATGTTTTTTGATAATTTCAATTCTTCACGAAATTCTTGAAAATAGTGTAGCTTACGTCATTTTCCTTCAAAATATCCCCTTCGTGATAGTACTTATGATTTACACTTACTCGTATCTATATAAATACACACAACATAGGCCTACATGCTATACACAAGCAGGCATTTTTCCACCCATTTATCCCTCACCAGATTCCTTATCCACACTACCAGAAATATGCCTGCAATTCCAATATGTTTACAGCTTTGCACTTCTTACCCTACTATATGTAACTTATTTTTCTTTTTCCTTTCCGTTTTTCCCACTCCCTCTCCCTTTTAAATTAATCCTCCGTCATTCCTAAACCGTTTAAGTTACACCATCGTATCTTGCGAGAGCTCTACACTCCTTGGTCACTTTCATTTACATGCCAGATACACGCTCTTTTTCCCACACCCTCTTTCACTGCGTTATTCCATATTTTTTTACACCGCCCTTTTGCCATCATAAACTGTTTCAGCGACAACCTTCATACTTGGTGTGTACTCCATCCTATTTGACCACTTCCATTTCCACGACAATTCTAACGCCACTTCGTTATTTTCGAATCCTTTAAGTCAAGACTTCACATGTGGCATATACTTCACCCTCCTTGGCGAATTCCGTTTTCCGTTAAGTGCCAACCTTCTCTTTACAGCCTTACTTTTGTGTGGCCTTTTGCAATTCCCCAACATTTAAATATATTTATTTCGTATTTGCATTGGCATTTAATTACTTCCGTTTCCACGATCACTTACTCCCTTTCCCCACAGCCTGTTGTGATCCTTTGCCATTCACAAATCGTTTAACCTATGAGATTCATTTTTGGCACGTACATTCACTAATCTCTTTATTGGTTTCATGATCTAACCTTTGAAATAAAGCACCTGTCTTAAGGGTAATTGTCATAAAAATTCATTATTTTATATTTGTAATAAATACTGTTTAATTTGTAGACATTACTTACAAGTACTATTTCCTCGCAAAAACAATTAGGCCAAATATGTTTTGCAAAATGACATGTCAAAATCTCAACTTTAGTGTTTTTTGGACATTCAATTAATAAAAACTAACTCGCTGAAATTAGATAATTCACACTGAAATAAGATACTATGAGTTACTTCAAGAACTTTTTAAAATCACTCTATGAATTTTTTTTGCNCAAGCAGGCATTTTTCCACCCATTTATCCCTCACCAGATTCCTTATCCACACTACCAGAAATATGCCTGCAATTCTAATATGTTTACAGCTTTGCACTACTTACCCTACTATCTGTAACTTATTTTCATTACTTCTTTTTCTCTGTCCTTTCCATTTTTCCCACTCCCCCTCCCTTTTAAATTAATCCTCAGTCATTCCTAAACCGTTTAAGTTACACCATCGTATCTTGCGTGAGCTCTACACTCCTTGGTCACTTTCATTTACATGCCAGATACACGCTCTTTTTCCCACACCCTCTTTCACTACGCTATTCCATTTTTTTTACACCGCCCTTTTGCCATCATAAACTGTTTCAGCGACAACCTTCATACTTGGTGTGTACTCCATCCTATTTGACCACTTCCATTTCCACGACAATTCTAACGCCACTTCGTTATTTTCGAATCCTTTAAGTCAAGACTTCACATGTGGCATATACTTCACCCTCCTTGGCGAATTCCGTTTTCCGTTAAGTGCCAACCTTCTCTTTACAGCCTTACTTTTGTGTGGCCTTTTGCAATTCCCCAACATTTAAATATATTTATTTCGTATTTGCATTGGCATTTAATGACTTCCGTTTCCACGATCACTTACTCCCTTTCCCCACAGCCTGTTGTGATCCTTTGCCATTCACAAATCGTTTAACCTATGAGATTCATTTTTGGCACGTACATTCACTAATCTCTTTATTGGTTTCATGATCTAACCTTTGAAATAAAGCACCTGTCTTAAGGGTGATTGTTATAAAAATTCATTATTTTATATTTGTAATAAATACTGTTTAGTTTGTAGGCATTACTTACAAGTACTATTTCCTCGCAAAAACAATTAGGCCAAATATGTTTTGCAAGATGACATGTCAAAATCACAATTTTAGAGTTTTTTGGACATTCAATTAATAAAAACTAACTCGCTGAAATGAGATAATTCACACTGAAATAAGATACTATGAGTTACTTCAAGAACTTTTTAAAATCACTCTATGAATTTTTTTTGCAATCAAACAAAAATGCTTAAAATTAGGAAATTTTTGCAATTTTTACCTTGCAGCAGTTTTTTAAAATAAAATTAATGTTTTNTTAAATAAAATAAATGTTTTTAAGTATAACTTAAAATGATTTAAGACATGGCCTTTGAGTAACTCTTGTTAAAATACTCTGTAAATAATTTTGTTTACTTTATTTGTGAGTTCCAAAAAACATTAACATTTTTATTTTGCCATAATGCGAAAACTATGCGTTCAGAAAAAAATGTATGCTAGAAAATAGTACTTACAATTAATGCCTACAAGTTGAACGGCNAAAATAAAATTAATGTTTTTAAGTATAACTTAAAATGATTTAAGACATGGCCTTTGAGTAACTCTTGTTAAAATACTCTGTAAATAATTTTGTTTACTTTATTTGTGAGTTCCAAAAAACATTAACATTTTTATTTTGTCATCATGCGAAAACTATGCGTTCAGAAAAAAATGTATGCTAGAAAATAGTACTTACAATTAATGCCTACAAGTTGAACGGCATTTCCTACAAATATAAAATAATAAATATTTTGGTGACCAACACCCTTAAACTTCATGTGCACCCATTGCCGTAAATATTGCGCACCACAAAGGAACCAGTATTCAAACGAAATTTTTATTAGTATTATAGTAAAAATAAACTAAAGAAGCGTGTACAGTATAATTGTATTGGGGAAATATTTGGCCACCTGAGGCAGAGAAGCAGGGTACCTCGCCGGACTGCCTCGTGCCTGAAATGTCGACAGGATCGCACACAGATACACGCACGAATCTGGCTCGGCGAGCTTGACTCGCGAGTCACACTTCGATGTTTGACTTCACGCGAGACCAACAGACCTCGAACTATGCTTGCGCATTTCAATCGAGGCAAGTTGCAGTTGTAGCGATCGTCCTATACGAAAGCGGCATGTTCAGGGAGACAAAGAGTAAAAATAGGAAATGTGTTAGGGGCGATAGTCCTTAAGACTGCAAAAACCACGTATTTTATAATGTCTGATGAAGACGTAAGTTGTTCACCTAGAAGCCGACATCCTTTATGGTTACAACACATGTCAACAATCGACATCACACTGCCTGCGCGTGTTCCTACATGAATATTTCTGCCGACTCACCACTCGCTTACGAGACAATAGCATACCAGCAGCGAGCCGAGTCAAGCCGAGCCGAGCACAACCGAAGGCTCTGACGGGCCTGCGTCAGGCTCGACTCGTCGAGTCTTGATCCCGGTTTGTCATATCCCACACACTAATTCGTTTTGGCAATTGCAGCCCGCCTCGAGACGGATTCGCGATCCTCACTGTATGTGTATGGACGCTTAAAAGATATGAGCTATTTGCTAAACTCTGTTAATAATGTCTCCAGCAATACAAATTGTTTTTCTTGCAAATGTACAAATGCATCAATCAAGTCGACAAAAAATACTTTCATGGTATCTCAGAACTACTTGTGTCAGTAAAAAACTTATTCAGCCATATCCAAAAACATTTTTACTGTGTAGTGTTTAAAAATAAAATTAGCGTTCCTGAAGACGATCTTGTTTGTTAGCCTACTAGTGTAAGGCAATGGATTTCGGTGAACCACACGCACCATGTGTCGGGTCTTGCCATCAAGTTTCATTTTCTAAAAAAATATGAGAGATCTTGATTTCTCCCTTGCTCACTATGTAGTCATAAACCATTAAAAATTTCGAAACTTCTGAAATTATTAAAAACTGAACAACAGGGGAAAATTACATGCCAATTTTTTAATTGTACTTAACACAAAAGTGGCTAATATAGTTACATAACAAAACTCAAACGCGTATATTCCCGCCAATACGTCATCGAGATATTTCAATAACGAAAGTAAAACCGATACACAGTTCTGTGCTACGATAAAATCTTTGGATAATGTATGATACAGATGGCGGATTTTGAATACGCGAAGGAAATATTTTCTCCTCCACTTTAGGAACTGGCATTGGCTATGAACTGATTAAAGGTATTTTCTTGCTGCCGAAGCTGACAGATATACACATTGGACAGAATTTAAAATTTGTTCGTTATCCAACAATTATCCTGAGTAATTTGGTACTTTACGTGACAATGCTTTAGAGTTCGAGCAGACATATCAACCATATTTCATATTTACGTACGACCCGATCAAAGAAATGACTGACTATTACCATATAACGGATTAAAACGGATTCACCAATAACAGAAAATTGTAAACATTCCAAAAAATGTCTAAGTCTAATACTTTGTAAAAAATATAACTAATGGTAAATGTTATTTTCTCAACTTCTGTCACTTCGTTAAGCAATTCATTCCGTGAATCCACGAGGTATATAAATGTTTGTACTGCCATATCTAGAAGATATATGTATCATATTAGGTTTATCTTGAGTGCGGTGTTTACAGTGGTTGACGAATAATGTTAATCTCTTTATCTACCAATGACTGATTCAAAATATCTTAATTCGTCCTTTAAAGAAAAAAAAAAGTATCTCATGGTTTAGATTATTAGCCCGCAGCAATAAATACGTATGCGATAATTTATTCAATATAAATCCCAATATGATTAAAATACGTGTGCATTTCAAGGTATGTCTTTTACAAACCGCATTCCTGAATTTTTTTAAAACTCTTACGTTTGCATTGTTTAATTTTTACTATTGAAGTAGGTTAATTATGTCACTATTTTCTTTTACCAGCAATATGCATGTACGACGACATTAATAAGCTTCCTTATCTCAAGCTTGCTTTTTGTTTGTTTTGTTTGTGTGCTGTATCACTTCCCATTATGCATTGTTACACGTGCAGGAAAGATATTGTTCCGATATCATTTGTGTTACAACAAGTTTTAACGGAACACTGTTTATCGTTTTGGAGTCACGTAAAAAGTGCACAAAAACAAAATGCTCTGCTAATTGAAAGTCCCTACTGTGTTTTCCTGCAGATAGGCTGGGAATTAACAAACGATTTAAAAATGCGATAGTAGTTACGTTTGCTTGCTTGTTATGCAGAGTAGACAATGAGGTCATATACGAGCACAGCAATTAAGTAAAATTCCAAAATAAACACACGAAATTAAACGAGTAAATACTCATTACTGAACACAAACACAGCAGGATTAAGCTTTCCATGAAATACAGAATAAAATTAAAAGAATGCACCTATGAATAAATAACAGGGTACGTTTTAAATAAAATCAGATTAAACAAATAATATACTTAACCGCCAGGCTCGTCAACATAAGGTGGCAGGCAGGGCTAGACCGGTTGGTGGGATGGTGGAGAGTGGGGGGAGGAATAAGGTGCTGGCCGTCAAGGGGTTTCGAAAAGGCGTTCACGTCACGTGCTTCAGTTGTCGCTACTTGTATACCCAAATATGTATTTAGGGTCGTGAACAAAACGTAAACGAAACCTCTTAGTGAATCCTAAAGGATGGGAATGGTAGCCGTACAATTTCGTCTATGGGACCCGCCTGGCGCTTCTTCGACCCTAGTAACCTAATATTTTTTAACTTCCTTCCAGATTTTTTTACCCCACAGTATCCCGTCAGGAGAATTTAAAGTGCGACCTGTGATAACATAATAAAGTGTGTTGCTCATTCAGGGGCATGGACTGCTACTGTATGGAAAAAGAATTGAATGAAAGGGACACTTTTAGCAAAGGTGTAAGTATTTGCAAATGTTCAAGAACGCCAGTCAATTTTAACTTTTAACACGAGCAAAATTTTACATTTTCCAGAGTTGCCAATGGTAATATTAATTAGTATTCTGGACTTGTAGCCCCCCCCCCCTTACTAATTTTGTCCTTTCCGTAGGTCAACGGAAATATGGTAACTTTTAATCAGGAGGTGCAACAGGTACCACAATTATGCTATGATTATGCCCCGAGTCAGGTACCTGTTGGTTAAATTAGGTGTGCCCGTTTGGAGCCCAGCTTAAAATACAATCGCAGTAGCGTTTCCATAACAAAATAACTACAGTGCCCCCATACGAGACCGAATAATGCTGTCTAAAAATCCAATAAGAAGCCTACTCCACAATGAAACTGATACAAGCACAAAAAAAATTCACATATTGCGCAATTCATGAATATTTAATAGTATAAAGTTTGTTAATGTGATTTTAGTTTGTTTAAATTTTAAAGATATTAAAGTTATTTGCATGATTTGTTTGCATTATTTTAAATTATCGTAATAACTAACACATAACGTACTCTATGTTGTAGGGAATCGGAAAAGCTCGCCAATTTTTTTCTGGCAAAATAAATGGAATTTGGAACTTCACTAAGAAGTAAATTTTTTATATACGTTCCTTTGCTATTTCGTGTTGCACTGACTAGCGTAGTTGGCAATTGCTCGCTTGTTATTGGCCGGCAATGAACGCCGCATATAAAAATAGAGAAATCTCTTAAGGGCGTTACGCCATTATTTTGAGTGAGCAGCCATTCCATGCCACACGTTGTTTTGTTGCAAGCACAATATGTAAGTGTCAAGAAAGGAAGACCCGTGATAATTTCGCAAATAATCTCTCGTAATCTAGAGAGAGCATACAAAAAACTTCCCTGAATGAGAACAGTTATCCAAGTCACAATTCAAATTCTGATAAATTGCAATAGTTAAATTCATCAATAAGTTGTCGGTATCCAAGATGAAGGGTGCGCCAGTGTTGAAGATTTATGAAATATTCTGGGATACATTGCAAGCTATTTACAGATTCAATGCCGTCCTCACGCTCACATACCTCACTGTCTTGACCTGGTCCGAGCACCGCTCAACATAGAGACTATTTTGCGTTCCAATTAATAACACCAGTCCTGGATACAACTACAAACCAGCAGTTATACGGGAACATACTCGCTCTACTGGCCACCACACTGGTCAGTGATGTGTCTCCATTCTTCACCATGTCGTCACCTTCAAGAGAGCCATTTCTTTGCAGGTACATAATCAAGGTCCCCCAGCCACTAAATATCTTTGAGATGCCCAGCACATTCTATCAACTGGTCTTCAAAAAACAATTTTCTAACAGTACACGACTTTCAAGAGACAAAGAAAATTGGCGTCTTCTCCTTTGTAATTACTCGCCTTCCACCAATACGAACAGGGTTCAATTCACGACGGAGTCGCTCTCTGATTGTTGCACACAAGAGTCGTGCCGGACGATACTGCTGGCCGGTGGGTTTTCTCGGGGATCTCCCGTTTCCCCCGCCCTTGCATTCTGGCGCTTCTCCATACTCACCTCGCCTCACCCATGAACCGGCTCTCAAGACCCCGATGTTAAGAGTCGCCCAAACCTCTCCACTCCACTCTACTCTCTACTTTGTAATATACAATTTATCAACGACTTAAACTCTCCCATAAAGCCCTTGTCACACTGCCAAATCTTAGCCTTCAACTATATTTGACAGTAAAATTTGAAGACAAAAACCGGCCATAGAATTTTTCCTTCCAGCAAATTTTATCAAATAATCTTGAATGTGTTTGAAAATGTGCCACACTGTAAATTTTTTTTTACTGGGAAAATATACAGGCCCTTTTACACGATCAAATATTTATTGAATTCAGTTACTTAAATTTTTATTGAACAAAAAAAAAACCACTTCATTTGCCTTTCAATGAATTGCGTTCAATAAATATTCAAATCTCCACATGAACAATTATCACAAACTTTTTAATGAATCCAGTTTAAAAAATACTAAAAGTAAATTGTTGAAAGTATATACGACTCTTGCACGACACGAAAATGATTTGTTAAACCCCAACTAATTTTTTCTGTTTTATTGCAAATTTTCTTTTTTAAAAATGCTTACCCTTATTTTGTAAAAACTTTAAATGTGCGCACACAACTCTATTATTATGAGAATCCTTCCATAAATAATCCCAGAAAATGTTATAAAGCGATTAAATTTTGGATTCAAGAAAATTTAGAACATGCTCAAAAAGAAAATTTGAACGAAAACGAGACATTCAAAAAATTGAAAGAGAAAATTGCCGCGATTATGACGTTTCTATGACGCCATATAGCATTCAATGAATTGAATTCAATAAAATTTGATGCTAATTTCAATAAATCTTTGATCGTGTGAAAGGGGCTTAATTCTAATTATTATTTAAAAATTATTTTTATAGTGAGATATTGGTTTGTTTTTACATGCAGTCCATTAAAGGAAGAAATGTAAGGAATGTTGTAATTTATTTTCGCTTCTTTACTAAATTCAAATTTTGTTATCAGAAATGTTTCCTGCACAATGAAATTTGATGCCTTTGAGTTCGTAATATTATGTGCAAAATTCATTAAAAATAGTATTCATGCCCAGACAGTTTCTACATAAATTAATTATCTTTATTATCTACTTAGTTTCCAGCAACTGTTCGTTATTTTAAAGTTTCTTGGCGTCCTGTTTTGTCGTACACGATTCTGATTGGCTGAGACTGTCAAACATCAAATAAATTTTAAACCGCCCCAATATTCAAATGTTTGATGAAAACTGAGGCCATCCAACTCTCTCAGACAGATACGGCAGCGTTTATGACGTTTCAATGGCGACATAACTGCCCTAGATTTGTGAACAAACTTATTGGAAGCAGTTTGGCGGGAAAATTTGACAGTGTGGCATGGGCTTAAGAAATCTCGTTTTGTTCCTAACCTGAATAGAACTAACCTTGCTTCAGGCAACCACGTGATATTCGCGCTTTTCTGGTTTTCAGGGCCCACTGAGCACTGAGTGTGCACCCAGTGCAGCTAATTGAAAAACGCCCTTGGCGTTGTTTTTCATGTTGGTTCCATATTTCAGTCTTGTTAATTTGGCAAAATTGGAGTATAACAGTTGAAGGAAGGCTGGATGGGTATGATGTTTATGGCCAGTTTCCCCCCAATTTAATAGTTCTTCGGTAGCCGCCGTCGTGAAAAATTCGGATTTTTGGGCTGTGCGACGTCGTTTTTGTATTGTCTCGTCTAGAATGTTCGCGAGTTATCATGGATTCAATTTTGGCTTATTGAGGTTAAGACTGTTGCTACTTCAGCAACAGTCTTAACCTCAATAAGCTGAACAGAAGTATTGTTCTTTTTAATTCTTGTTTTTGGCCATGGGCGTATTAGCTGTTTGCCATTATAATGTCTCAAAATAAAGTTCCCTTAATTAGTTATTTCTCCGCAGACTTTTAACTACTGTTGAATGGAAAATACTCTAATTATGTTATGTAAATATTTATCCTGAGCATACGTGTAAATCAATTTATATTGGTCAGTTTTCTGCGTATATTTATGTAGTTTTATTTGCATACGTTTTCATTTCCTCGATGGTTCTTGGTTGGGGCATTTTATATTCTGAAAGAAGTGTATGTTTGTATAAACTTTACCCCGACTTTTCAGTAGATGTATGGTGTTAGAATATGTTTATGTGTGATGCATTGCTTGTTACTTTTCTAATCATAGATACATACTTATAAAATATGCTCATTCACAGCTTGGGAACTCCTTCCAAGCCTATTCCCAGTCTGTCACAAATGCTCATCATGTACTCGTATTTCACTGGTGCGTTGATTATTGTCACATAACAGCCTTTTTCTTTTCCAGACATGGATAGCGACAGCTTCGAGAGCACTTCTCTGATAACGCCCGAGAAATGTCGCAGCATCTCGAACATGCTCGTCATCAAAGAGGAACCTCTAAGCGACACAGAGTCGGTGGACTCTTATTGCATGTCACCAGAATCACCATCATCATCTACAACTGTAACATCAGTGCCAAAGGTTAGGAAACGTGTAAATTAGTCAAATCGTAGCTTCACACTAAAGGTTACTCCGAGGAAGTGTTATATGGCTTATTTGGTCTATTTTTTGTAGCAATTTGTACTAGCATCCTGATAAACTCATCTTACTGCTGGCACTTCGAGCCCTCGTTTGTAGTACAAGACTATCCGCTTCAGAGCTAGCACTCGCCCACTGGTTAACAAACATACCAAGCAGAAATTGTGAAAATGTTTTGGCCTAATAGCCCTTTTCTTACTGAGCAAGTGGTATTTAATCAGTTTAATAATGTTAATTACTTGCATGTAACAAGGCTATTAAGAAATTATTAATATAACTAATGAGCCTACTTTCTTAAACAGTACTTTTGAATAATTTTTAAAAATCTTAGGTGATGGGTAGGAGAACTTAACATTTTGTTGACAACCATGTAATTATAGATGGTACCAGAAACATGTGTAACACAACATTAGTGAGACAGGTAAAGATACATACATGCCTAATGTGGGACTTTAGCCAAGAAACACTCATGCAATACCTATCAGCTTGAAGATTTCTGCGAGAAAATCCGGCTCTGTTATCTCCAGCTAACAGGCAGCAGCGCCTCTGTTTAATAGTACAGTGCAATGATATTAATGATACAATACCAACATGGTGGATATGAAGAAGAAACTTCCTTTTCTCTCTGGAAAGTTTATTTGATCATGGCCAAAAATTAAACGACGAACTTCAATTCGTAATATGTCGAATGTTCTAAAAGTGGAAAATACTTGCTAACAAATTATACTTATTATAATTTTTTAAGTTATACTTATTTTGGCGTGTTGAGAGTAAAAGTTTAGTTTGTAACGTAAGTTGCGCGCGCACAGTGTAACGAAATTCGACAGTGAACGTGGCAGGGGTATGACCCAACGTGCATGCGCGTATCGTCTAGCTATATACAAATGCAAGGTACACAACATAGCACGTGGTTATATTTAAAACAGACAGAAAATGAGTTCATGTAATAAACAAATTGAAAAACATTTAATTTATATAGTTTGAATTCAATTATGATATGGGACAAAATTGGAATGAATATAAGCATGAAATGGTAACGTACGTAATTAAATTTTATTTTAATCACGCCAAAAAAGTACAACTTCCAACACCCGTACATATAAGTACATGCACCCATTTTTTAAAAAATATATCTCAAAATATAATAATAGTAGCACCACTTACCACTATGTTTTTTTTTTTGCAAACTCGCCTATGCTATTTATCTAGAGCTGTATGGTATTTGTCTCTAGTGTATTTGCTCATACCATAAGCCGGCGTACAACCAACTACAATATAGAGGAGGCTTCAGAGTATCAAATTTGGTTGTAATCCATCTGAATGTTTTGGTAGTTATGGTATGTTAGAAATCTGAAATAGTGTTTGTAATATGCTCGGTGTCTTAAAAGTAGTTTTAATACCTTGTTTCAAGTGTGTGTTATTTTCGTAGATCCATCAGTACATACGATGCAGTTTAGTAAAAAAAAAAGTGTATTTCTAACACATTGCAACACAGTTCAATCTATAAGTACATGGTCCTCTTAAGGCTTAAATACTTTCCTAGACATCAATAAGAATACTCCTAAATCATCACAGCTTCTAACATCCAAATCTTTAGAGTAAAAGTGTGAATTCAAATTGTTCAACTGGTAAAGAATTGGTTTAAAAAATATGAAGTAGGCTTACAGATAATAATTGTTCTTGTCATTCAACGTTTGACATAACACTCATGCTACATGACACATTTACTTTGCAACAATGAAATTAAAATGAACATTTTGTTCGTCCTAGTTTTCTAAATCTGTACATCGGAGACACAAGACACTTTTGGTCGAAATGCACTTTTACCATAAACTTAACCACCAATTGAAGCCCTTTCTTGTGGTATACAACAGTATATGCAGAGCCCTATAGTAACCACAGCCTAATTATGAATATTCAAACATCATTCAAGTGACACTGCGAGAAAATATGTTATTGTTACATTGATTTTTCTTTAATGTGTGAGAAATAAAAAATAAATTGCACTGCTATTCACAGATTTATGGATTACACTTCCAGTAAGATGGTAAAATATGGAGCTACTTTTTACTAGTTCGTTGTCAATGTTAACTTATTTTTAGTACTTCAGTCAGTGTTTACATTAATGTATGTGTAGGAATGGCCAGAGACATTTTTCAGACGTTTGAGTAGTTTGGCCAAACTGGTGATGTTCCAGCTCAACCCCTCTGTGGCAAACCTCAAAAATGTATGAGGACTGAGTTGTTGCATGAGTGGCTCAGAGCACACTTTAATCAAGAAGCCCCATTGTTTTTGGCCTCTGTGCATAATCATGCAACATACACCACAAACTTTGGTTTATTATTTAACTGTAACAATCAAGTATCTATAAAGTTGGTACAACTTAAAGCTGTATTTAAATGTTTTTCGACAGATCTGCCGGCAGCAGGAGCAGCAGAGCATCTTGAAAAAGTCAGCAGTTTACCTCAACACATCGAACACCCTTGTAACGCAAGGCAGGCCGCTCATACTGCCCAAACTTGAAATCAAAGTGGAGTCATCCACGACAGGTTAGTACATCAGTTGTAACATTTTCCCCTTCAATACCATGTCTGTTACAGCAATGGTACTCCCCATATCTCACACAGTACAAGTTGTTGAAAGTGGAATAAAGTGTTTGTGCAGTCCATGATAAAATGTACCCATACACTGCCTGATCAGAGAAAATTGCCTCTTCAAATTTTATAACTGTTGTATTCATCGAATACAGTATTTTAATTATGTATGACGTCCAGCTCTCTACTTTGTCTTAATTAAAGTTTAAAGCAAACTGTAAATATGTATATAGTCAGTTTGTAACTTTAGCCTTCTTGTGATGAATAAGCAGATCCATTCACTGACATTATGCATTCGTTCTTAAAGATCATTATTTGTGTTTGTAAAATACTGTAAGATTAGCCATTGTAGTGTGGACAGAATCTCTAGAATTATTTTATTTTCTGTCTTCATTTCACTCATTGCTACTGTTAATGGTGGAAAATGAAAAATGAACACCACGAAAGTGGTGACATAGAAAAACTATATGTGCATGGGGCACTGATAGAGGGCAGTACTAGGCATAACACCGCTGAGCCCAATACAATTGTAGTTGATTCTGTGAAAGACTAGTATGTGGTTTCAACCATCATCCTGTTTGTAGTAAACATTGTAGACATGCGACGATGGCATGGATGATCACACTTAATGCAATTAATGAACTTTGAACGAGGTCGTATTGTGGGCTTGAGGAAGGAATAATGAATCCTCCAAAGAATTGCCCAACCTGTAGGACATGAAGTGTCCGCTGTGTATCATTGGTGGTGCCTGTGATCCAACGATGGTGCACATGCTCGTCAACCTGGTCCCGCACCGCATCGGCATACGGATTCCCGCCTGAACCGCGGCATCAAACGAGCAGCCCTTGCTGATCGCACAGTGACCGACACACTGATTAGGGCCACTGTTGCACCCAGGGTGTCAGCTAGGTCCATTACCAACCATTTGCTGGACGCTGGGCTACGATCAATGGTGCCGCTCGCCAGGCTTCCTCTCACACCTCATCACCATGCAGCTCTCCCCAGATGATGTCGCGAACGACGCAACTGGAGGGATACATGGCGCGGAGTTGTGCATTGTAATGAGAGCAGATTCTGCCTTGGCGCCAGTGACGGACGTTCGCGAGAGTGGTATCGACCAGGAGAGCGGCAACAACCAGTGTGTTTACGGCAGCAACATACAGGACCAACTCCTGGTATCATGGTCTGGGGGGCAATAGCTTACAATGACCTTACGTCTCTGGTGTTTGTTGAGGGGGTTGTAATTTGGTGTGCCTTCTGTGGTATGCGAGAATTTTATGTCAAAAATCAGGGCCTGTAAGATACACCAATGTGAGTTAGGTATATGTGTACAATTCATATTTGCCTATGCAGGTATCCATTGCAGTTTATCCCAAGATCAACTAACATTTATTTTTTTTTAGGTTTGTGTGCCTTTTTTTGCTTCTTGAATAAAGAAAAAGTAAAAAATATTTTGATTTGGTGTTAGTTACACTGAGAAAATTTGTTGGTCTCTGCCAAAAGTGTTTAATTAAGTTATATGGTTTTGTGACTGAGAGAAATCTAAGTTTGGTTATTGATAACAATTTGTTCACTTGCACCATAAACAGGACCAGCAAATTGCAATTGTATATTTTTGTCTGCAACTAATCAAATAATTTATTGGTTTGGAGAGGCCTTTCTTTCTGTGTAAATAACAGATTCGTCTCCAGAACTATAGTAAGTTAGTTATTTTCTAAAAACAGTAACTGTTTTTTTCCTGTTGTCATGTCTTAATTATCTATCAGCTGACTGGGTAATAGGATTATAGTGTGTAGAATTTTTATTATAATGATTTTTCAGGCATTTTACACTTTTGTAACATTATTTCACTGGGCAACTATGTAGCAATGATATGAACATGCCAAACCAGTGTAAAATAGTGTTTGCCATCGTTTTAACACAATTATGAAGATTACAATTTCAAATAATCTGCCTGAACAAATTTTGAAAACGTTACTTAAAAACAAAGTTTATTACACATTCAAACTTATGTAAAGTTACATGAATGCCATATAATGCAGTTTCTTTGAAATGCAACAATTAAATCACCTGTGACAAATGTTTAACTTTTGGTTATTTTGACTTTGAATTTGTAAGTGTGATGGATTCTCAAGGAACGTCTTGCAATCTCAGAAACTGCATTTTAAAATTTGTCTGGTACAGGATATATTTTTAAACTTCAGTAATTCAATTTTTTTTAAATTTATTTACCTATTTGTATACCTTTATCAAACTATTCTTTAATACTATATTACAAAAGTACAAAATATGCAAAAAGTACAGAAAATAAATCTAGTCACTTGAATGTGCTCAAGCATTACACATGCAGTAGCTGGATAAGACAGATTCCAATACCAGCCTTGGCATACTTTTGTTGCACTCAAAAGGTGTATTTCTAAAACTTTTATTTTTTTTTTCGTGTGCATACTGCAACCAGTTGTCAACACCTGTAGGGAACTACAAGTGTCCCCTCATATGGCAGTATATTATGAAGTTTGCACTTTGCACAGGGTTCTCCCTGCCACCCACGCCGCCATCCTCAACCTCCAGCGACAACGAAGGGGGTGTGTCCCCGGACGTGGACTCTAGGTTACGGCACTACCGCAAGCAGAGCACCACACGAGTGTACCTGAGTTCTGGCAGTCGGCAGCCCATACAGAGCCCTCTCATCAGCACGCAGATGGTAACTGTAGTTGAATAACGTGTTACTACAAACACTTTCAGAAGCCATGCGTACTTTCCTATTTCTGCCTGTTGTGTGTCCTTCCACCTTATGTAGCATTGATATTAACATTGTCATGAAGCTATGGTAAATAGTTAACAGCATAAATGAGTTACTGTTTAGAATCAAAACAATTAGAAAAATATACTACATGGCCAGCAATTATCAGACATCTCTAGCATCCCTATTAAAGGGCCTTAGAATGTCATGTGCATAGCAGTTCCTGACATCTGTATGAGCATGTAACAGGAGCTTAGTGGTGTTTAATGGTATGCGATTATCAAAAACTGCAGATAGTCCAAACAAGTTACTTATGACCTCCTGCAACAGTAGTTGAAAATGAAAATTTTACGTAGCTATAGAACACTAACCCAGACCCAATAAGCTGAATTTTTCCCAAATTAGATCTGTAAGATTAGGATATTATTATGCACAGTGAAAACCAATATATTAAACTACAGATGCCACTTTGTGCTTTTCTCATTGCTTTTAAAAGAACTGTGCAGGAAAGTCATAACAATGCCATTTTTAACATTTTCACTATTTGTTTTCTTTTTGAATGTATATAATAGGACAAAAGTAAAAAGTGGCAGTTATACGTACTATTTTTTTTTTACCTTTCCTGGGAAAAAATTGTATTACCAGACCTTTATTTACCGAAATACGCGTATACGGACAAGCACTGATTTTACAGACAGTATTTTGCTAGGGAGTGCCCTTAAGGAAAAATCAGGTCTTATATTACTAAAAATTTTGTAACGAAAGAAAGCCATTTTCAGCTTGGACTACTGTAATTTTTATTGCTAAGTATTATTATATTTGTAAGATTATTTACCATGAAATAAATGTTAATGGTAATTTACATTATATAATTATGGACTTGTCTCAGTTTCTCATTAAAAGATACTTCAGGTGTGTGTGATTTTTTTAACATGGCAACATTTTCTTATAAGGCAAAGTCATCAATAAACATTCGTAAATAACAGTTATTAGATAATATTTTCAAGCTTCCTTTAAAGTTTAAAATCTTGCGATTGATTGAAATATATTGTTTTATTTTAAAGGGTCTATGGTGTACACATTTTCCATCGGGTTGGACCATCCAATCTTGAGTAGAAAAAACTGGAAGAAATAATGTATCAAATATTCTAAATTCCTCTTTTTTGAAAAGTGTTTTCCCCCAAAACAGTAGTTTTTCTATTGTCGATATCAGCAACAAAATGACCTAGGTGTTGCAAAGTTTCCAAAAAATGTATATGTAAAAATTAAAACGAAAATAAAAAAATTAAGTGATGCATTCTGTGTATTGGTGTTATGAGTGTGTACAAATTTTTCAGAAGGGAATCACAGGAACACTTACGCTGACAGAGGAAGAGAAACGAACACTAGTGGCTGAGGGTTACCCAATTCCTACACGATTACCTCTGTCCAAAGCTGAAGAGAAAGCATTGAAGAAAATAAGGAGAAAAATAAAAAATAAGGTAAGTGGGCTTATCAGCATGCTTTGTTGTGTTATGTACACTGAAGAGCCAAAAAAAACTGGTATAGGCATGCGTATGCAAATAACAGAGGTATGTAACCAATTAGAGTAACGCGATGCGGTCGGCACCTAGATCAGTTACTGCTGCTACAATGGCAGGTTATCAAGATTTAAGTGAGTTTGAACGTAGTGTTATAGTCAGTGCACGAGAGCTAGGACATAGCATCTCCGAGGTAGCGATAAAATTTGGATGTTCGCGTACAACCATTTCACGAGTGTACTGTGAATATCAGGAATCCGGTAAAACATCACGTCTTTGACATCGCTGCGGCAGGAAAAAGATTGTGAACGAACGGGACAAACGATGACTGACGAGAATCATTAAACGTGACAGACGTGCAACCCTTTCTCAAATTGGCACAGATTGGATTTGTGGACTGCCCTGCAGGGTCATGGTGTGAATTGCCTCCTGCATACCTTCAGACATTAGTCGAGTCCATGCCACGTCATCTTGCGGCACTTCTAGTTTTTTTGGCTCTTCAGTGTATATACAGTCTGTTAAAACACATGGCTCACTTCCACATGCAAAAAATAATTACATTCTTTGGTTTCTAATGTGTTATGAATTTGGCTTTAGATCCAGCCAAAACTATTTATCAGTTTTTTTTTAAATAATATATAAATGAAGACAAATACATATCCAAGATATAAAGAGTACTGCAGTTTATATCAACTAGACCTTATTAAAAAATATAGCATATGATCTTTGCACACAGAGTGGATTAATATTGTGGCTGCAATGATATTCACAGACACAAATGTGAGTTTAATCCTTTTATTTGAGTGCTGTTTAAAGTATTTTCTGTTCTACAGATCTCCGCCCAGGAGAGTCGGCGTAAGAAGAAAGAGTACATGGATTCTCTAGAAAAGAAGGTCGAGGTGCTAAGTAATGAAAATTTTGACTTCAAAAAGAAAATTGAGTTGCTTGAAGACAGCAACGCAGCAATGCTACGCGAGCTGAAGAAACTACAGGCCATCGTTACGAAAGATTTCCNGAGTTGCTTGAAGACAGCAACGCAGCAATGCTACGCGAGCTGAAGAAACTACAGGCCATCGTTACGAAAGATTTCCTGGGCTCCAGTTCTCGCACAGTAAGGACCACATTTAAGTTTTTTTAATCATAAACATCCAACAACTCCAGCATCTGGCTCTGAGCTGTTCTGGCAGAACCTCCAGTCATTTCTAACAGTTGTTTTGTAGTCAACTGAGCAATTTGTTATACTTAAGTCACCTGCAAAAATTTAACATTATGGTGAAGCTAGAGATGCATCAGTCCTACTTTTTTGGAATTATGATTAAAATTAAATGTGTTACTATTATGCATGTTTTCAATATGATGTACTTATTTAAAACAAAAGCAAACAAAGTGACCAGCAGATTAAACATTACACACTTTGTAAAACACACAGAGTTACATTGCTTAATTCATAGGTTACATTGATTTGTCCTACAATGGTTTTCAGTTTGTTTGAGACCAGGGTAATAAATATGGTAATATTCATGGTATTGATACTGGTAGGGGACACAGGAAAACTTGTCAAACTCCATTTTGCCCTAAAAAATTTCATATGGAGAGATTTGTGTATGAATCGCCACTTGTGGCAAAGCAAGGTCATTTTCTTATTAAAGTCAATCAGAGTTTTAAAAGTGGAAATATGTACGTTAAGAGATATAGACACAACCCTAGTTCACACAAGTTCGTAATTGTGAATCAAAATGCAAACAGTTGGATGACACATGCCATGTGTGCATGCTTGAATGAAATTATTTTCTGGCTAGATTAGCTTCTTTAGGTAGCAAGTGATAGTGTATTATTGTTTGGTTTACAGTACAGTGGAACCTTACTGAAACAACCGTTTTCGAGAATAAGGTCGTTATGACAGGTTGGTCAATATGGATATTTTTGGAAATTTTGGAGCAATTTTGACACACCCTTACATGTCAAAATTTGCAATTTTTCGCATGAAGCTTGTGTTTGATCATTTCTAGCACGAATGACACCTTTTTAAGATTAAATATAAATATCTTTAACAGGCAGATGTCTTCTGAAAAATATGATAGCGGAGAGGTGTATACTTAGCCTCCCTTTGTCTCCCAAAATGTTAAAAATATTGAGCAGTGTTTAGGATTCACCAAGCATTGTTAAGTACACCTTCAATCGTTTCTAGCATAACATCAACATTATTTTTGCATTAAATATTAATTGAGTTCAATATTCTGATGTCTTCTGAATAAAAGTATACCACAGAAGGGTATCTGCAACTTCCCTCTTGTCGCCAAACAATTACAAAAACTGTAAGATTGTAGACAGTGTACTTTTCAGCAAGCAAAAATTCCATTTTTGATGGTTTCTCGTAGTAAAATCAAAGGATATTTCAACAAGACAATTATATGTCTTCCAAATAGAATGATACCACCGAAAGGTTATGTGACCACCTTTGCCGCCAATCAATTGCAAAAACTTTATCAATATTTATAAAAATTATTATATATTATTTATGTAATATTTTCTGATCACAGCATTGCTACAGCTAAACATCCTCTACAAGCATCTTTAAGAAATATACACAAAATTATGCAAATTTAATAAGTGCAGGAAAGTTACATTTTTGAATGGCAGCTAGTCCAATTGGGCTGACTTTCCAGCTTAATCTGTTTATGACAACTTGTTCCCTGTCCATTTCTGAACTTGGTTAAATTGTTGTATTGGATAGCAGTCTCTTAATTAGGAAAAGAACCAATGTGAAATAGTTTTAGCTCTGTGATTTTGCAAAGAGTCATATCTCAGCTCTGGAAAAAAGTTAATTTTCACAGCCACTACAAAGGTGAAGCTCAAATTGGTAAATTGAAACATTTTACATTCTTCGCCAGACACTTAGATCGCTCATGCACTTCCAGACCGCAAAACTGACACTGCACTATAGCGCGGGCCTCCCTCTGAGATGTTGACTGGCATGTGAAGGATGTAGACTTCCGAGATCGGTTTTCCATCTGTACGCGATGAACTTCCATTCAATGATTCTGTGGTTCATTGTGGAGGTCTGCAGATTGGCTGTTCTTATGTTCCACTTGCTTGCTGCGAGAATTGCTTGTTCCAGAGTCAGTTCGGGTCTCAGCTGAAGCTATTCACTGGTTTTGGTATCAGTCATACCCACTACAATTCTATCACATATGAGTTCCAGTTTTATCTTTCCATAGTTGCAATTGTCTGCTAACATATTGATCGCCGTGATGAAATCTGCAACTGTTTCCCCTGGTAATTGCGACCGAAACCTGTCGAATATTATATTTCTTCTAGGATTAAAGTATTCTTCGAATGCTTGCAATGCTTGTTCCTATGTTGTGGGTTGAGGTTGGAACTGCGCCCAAATTTCCTCTGCTCGATCACCCATTACGTATATAATAAGTAGGTTTTTTCTTGATAATTTTTTGTGCTGTGACTGGCCACAGACATGTACCTACCAAACCTTCTTTCCCATGCTTCCCACGATGCCGGAACCGCAAAGTCCATCGCAGGGGAGCGGGTGTAGGTTAGGTGCGCCCCCACCCTGCTCACAAGAAACGGTGTTCTTCAAGGTGGACATGATTTCCTCTCTTCTGCAAGTGTCCAATTGTCTCACGTGGTAAATGATACCATTCCCCTACACATGAACCACTGCTGCCACCATGTACATTCATCCTTAGGACACTGAAAGGTTAAACTAAACATAGTGCTTAGGTTACCTACTAGGCTCGGCGGCCATCAGTCTGCTGCCGCCTTTTCCAATGTGAGGTTATCTATCATTAACAAGTCTTCTTGGACAACCTTGTCTCTGACACCATGAACAATCAGATTGTACAGCATCTTGTTCTCTGCACTCTCAGCATCTTTCTGGTTATAATTACAGTTTTTGACCAGTTGGCGTAGGGAAGTAAAACAGTGATCAAAACTTTCACCTTTTTCTGGGCATTGCTGAGTAAAGACATACCGTTCGAGCACCTCATTAACTCTTGGTCGGACATACTGTTCAATTTCTTCTTTGACCTTAAAGATAATTGCTTCGATCTTTGTCAGGAATGGTGAGGGTATTCAGGATGTGAGATGATGCACTGCCCATTATATTCCGTAAAAGGGAAATTTCAACCCTGTCACAAGCATTGTCTTGACCTGTGCTTATTAGGTAGTCTTCAAACTCGGACTCCCAAAACTTCTAGTCCGCATAAGCATTCTTACTTTGCAAGTCCAAGTCAGGTGGCAACTTAACACCTCCACCTACAGCCATTGTAAACAAAGTTCTGTGCTCTTATCAACTTCCTACAACTGTGCCATGTTACATCTTTATTTACAAATCTTGCTATGAATGGTACAAAGGATCCACACACATTGATACCATCTTTATACATACTGTCTCTTATGGGGGCCAACCGTTGTACCCTTAATAGTTTCCTTGTGTAAGGGAGGTTAGTCAACCCAAATGGGCTGGCTTCCTTCATTCAAAAAGGTAACTTGCATGCACCCATTCAATTTACATAATTTTGTGTACATTTCTTAAAAGTTGCTTCAAGAGGATGTTTAGCTGTAGCAATGCTTTGATTTGCATATCATTGTTTCATTGCCACTTGCTCACCACACAGTAAAGTCAAAAGGCCAAATATTTTGCCTGTTTTCTTTTCCCTTTTATTAAACACTCTTTGTAATGCCACCTTCGAAGGTGCACCCCACACTCTACTTTATTCACGAAGATGATGATACATACATACAAAGGTAGTTGTTTAACACTACACTATCCAGGAATTTGTTGTCTCGTATCATGCAGTTTCAAAAATTTTTACATTGAAGCATTTTATTTTCACATTTTGAAGGGTGCATATTTCTGCATGTTTTTTTCATACTGAATCATATCTCGTAATTTGTAACATACTTTCATATACACATTCCATAGATAGCTTCGCTTCTGAGTTATAGAATTTTCTGTCTCTATACTGTGTGTAATTTAGGTTCTGATCACAGCAAAATTAAATTTATAAGAGATACAAAAAAGTTTTAAGAGGGGCCTCCCCTTACATGGGGGCACCAAAAGCCATAACCCCTCCTAAATTGGAGTCTTTTTGCCACTGCATACACATTAATAGTATTTCCAGACAATAAATTTGCCAAGCTGGCTACTGAAAATTTTTTGAGCTTTTCTACGTAAACTAACCCTAAAGCACTATGCACAAGAATTGTGGACAATTAATTTTTCAAAAAATGATTGTGATTTTGTTATTATTCATGTTCATGAAATGAGTTCAAAACTTTTTACTGTTTCAACTTCATAATTTTATTGCACAATAAAATGTGGTGTATATGTATTACTTTTTTGTGTGTTTCAGATAAATGTTCCACAACATATCGCAGCAAAGAATGATTCGAGCAGTAGGCCATCAAGGTCCTAAGGTAATACTAATTACACTGAACTTCATACATATAAACACTTTGTATGTTGTATCTTGCTGTGTGTTTGTTCCACAGGAAAGGCTCATAGTTCAGACAAAATCGTGCCATACAAACACTTATCAAATTCAGGCACTTTCCCTACACATTTGGTGCCTATGGTCAGGTGTGAAGATAGTGGAGAGAATTGGGTTGCTCTTAACGTTGTGGTCTTCAGAGATGATCTCTGGGCAGGAGTGTCGTGACCTATTGCCTCGTATGTGTATGCTGACATATTTTNTGTAGCAATGCTTTGATTTGCATATCATTGTTTCATTGCCACTTGCTCACCACACAGTAAAGTCAAAAGGCCAAACAAATATTTTGCCTGTTTTCTTTTCCCTTTTATTAAACACTCTTTGTAATGCCACCTTCGAAGGTGCACCCCACACTCTACTTTATTCACGAAGATGATGATACATACATACAAAGGTAGTTGTTTAACACTACACTATCCACGAATTTGTTGTCTCATATCATGTAGTTTCAAAAATTTTTACATTGAAGCATTTTATTTTCACATTTTGAAGGGTGCATATTTCTGCATGTTTTTTTCATACTGAATCATATCTCGTAATTTGTAACATACTTTCATATACACATTGCTATATAGCTTCGCTTCTGAGTTATAGAATTTTCTGTCTCTCTATACTGTGTGTAATTTAGGTTCTGATCACAGCAAAATTAAATTTATAAGAGATACAAAAAAGTTTTAAGAGGGGCCTTCCCTTACATGGGGGCACCAAAAGCCATAACCCCTCCTAAATTGGAGTCTTTTTGCCACTGCATACACATGAATAGTATTTCCAGACAATAAATTTGCCAAGCTGGCTACTGAAAATTTTTTGAGCTTTTCTACGTAAACTAACCCTAAAGCACTATGCACAAGAATTGTGGACAATTAATTTTTCAAAAAATTATTGTGATTTTGTTATTATTCATGTTCATGAAATGAGTTCAAAACTTTTTACTGTTTCAACTTCATAATTTTATTGCACAATAAAATGTGGTGTATATGTATTACTTTTTTGTGTGTTTCAGATAAATGTTCCACAACATATCGCAGCAAAGAATGATTCGAGCAGTAGGCCATCAAGGTCCTAAGGTAATACTAATTACACTGAACTTCATACATATAAACACTTTGTATGTTGTATCTTGCTATGTGTTTGTTCCACAGGAAAGGCTCATAGTTCAGACAAAATCGTGCCATACAAACACTTATCAAATTCAGGCACTTTCCCTACACATTTGGTGCCTATGGTCAGGTGTGAAGATAGTGGAGAGAATTGGGTTGCTCTTAATGTTGTGGTCTTCAGAGATGATCTCTGGGCAGGAGTGTCGTGACCTATTGCCTCGTATGTGTATGCTGACATATTTTNGTTGTGGTCTTCAGAGATGATCTCTGGGCAGGAGTGTCGTGACCTATTGCCTCGTATGTGTATGCTGACATATTTTATGTAGTGTTTAATTTGGCCATTTGTTAATTTCATAACCAATGTTATGTAGGCAAGAGTAAAGGAAATCCTATTGATCATCCCTTGTCAGGGTTCTTTGGCAGCGTATTTGTAAGGTTTGTACACAAGATTAACAATCATTCAGTTACAAATGGTATTTCACTTGAGTGTCACTACTAGTGCGTGTTAATAAATTGTCCCGTTCGTAGTTTGTCAATAAGAATATATTCATTGCTTTCTCCTCTCCCCTGGATTACCTGTCTGCCGGCGCATCTCTGAACGTCAGTTCTAGCAACTTCATTCCTATTAGCCCGGCCAGGTATGAAACTGTCATCTAACAAAAATATGCAGTCAATAACTACATTAAATTTGCTATTGTGCAGTAGGACATTGAAGTATAGCCTGCACTAAAATGTTTTTGCGAAAAACAGGTGGACCTAGTAATTCCCTATTTTAAACCATAATGTCCAAATCTTGTCAAAATAAAAAAGGACAAACTATAGGAAAAAGGAAGTATGTTACTCCATATACTGTAGTTACACATTTGTGATAAAATGAANTAAAAAAGGACAAACTATAGGAAAAAGGAAGTATGTTACTCCATATACTGTAGTTACACATTTGTGATAAAATGAAAATTTTGCTTGTTTTTTGAGCAGTAGCCTTCCCAGTGTACAGTATTGTGAATGGAGGCTCCAATGAAACACATGACAGGTTATGCATGTTAAATAAAGTACAGAGTTGTTGCTGCTATCAAGACAGTGGCCATTTTCACGGGTGTTGTATCACTTAGAAGAGTGTAAGTATGGAATTGATGGGATTATGAATAGTGGTCNTATCACTTAGAAGAGTGTAAGTATGGAATTGATGGGATTATGAATAGTGGTCTTATGCCCAGTACATGGTATGTACTTCCTTGCACTGTTCCACAGTTAAACTTGTACATGTGGCACTAAAATTTTCTGAAAATCAACTAAAATGGTAGCAGACATCATTGCATGTGTAAGTTGACAGAAAGAACCTGTCCTATTTTTAATTGCACCATCCACATTTGTGCATGCACAGCATGCTTAAAACATTGCCACTACTGCTCAGAAAACNTCCTATTTTTAATTGCACCATCCACATTTGTGCATGCACAGCATGCTTAAAACATTGCCACTACTGCTCAGAAAACAAACTGGCGCTGCTCCATACTTACCTCACTTCACCCTCATTGGCTCTCAAGATCTCAATATTAAGAGCCGCCCAAATCTCCTCACTCACGTCTTAAATTTACATTCTATAGCCTGTATATTTAGTGTCTGCATTCTCAATGGCTGTGCATGGTGAGACGTTCTGATCAGGTGGCAAGAATGCAGGACTGGGGATGGTTCAAATTAATTTATATGCACTGAGTTGGTATCATTGTAGTTAAGAGCCTACTATACAAGAAAGTCATGAAATTTTTCTGTGCATACCCATTTGAGTTAGTTTTGGGTATTCTGTCAGCATGTTTTGCAACCATTAATTGGCAGTCAGTGACAGGGTTCCAGCAGGTTCATGATTAACTTAACCCTTTTGTAGCCAACTTTAATAAAAAAAAATTCTCTTCCTGTAATTGTATGTAAACACTGACTGGAGAGTGGTTTTGTGTCCAAACACCATATTAAAAGTGTAAAACTTAAGGTAATGTCTCATGTTACAGTTTCTCGAGGGCCAAGAACGAATTGCTGGCTCTAGCTAGTCTTCCATTGCAAGATAGTGAAGCATTGGTCCGAGTTCAAACATTCGTCAGAGTCAACGCTGCTCATAATCTTGAAAGAAAATTTTTGTATAAAAAGTGTTACAGCTGAACTGTCATAAAATTTATTTTTTAATAAAGAGTGGTAATATGGAATAAACCAAAGTTTGTATTCTGCATTCCAACTTCCAGGTAATGGCAGCTGTTATGGATATCAAATTTAGTGCAGTAGTTACGTAATCTGTGCTAACTTTTTTTATGTAGAGCGTTATTAAATTATTTAAATTTTATATTTATATGATACGGTACATAATTAAAAAATTTTCGGCATTTCGTAATTTTTAATGTTGGGTTTTACTGTTTTAAGAATTCTTTGCCCACTGTCGGAAACTAGGCTTAAGATTGTACGTGTTTGGATGATATTCCAGTCCACAAGCAGTTACTGGTCAGGTGTTTCAGTTGGGTATGTAGATTTTAATAAAATTGTTAGCACTTCGAGCATGTTTTGAAATTGGTAAACCACTTGAATGCATTTTAAGTAAAGTTATATAATTAACGTCAGTTCCACATTGAAGCTGTTCACTCATTGTTNACGTCAGTTCCACATTGAAGCTGTTCACTCATTGTTTTAATGTGCAGAATAAAAAAAAAATTATGGTTAATATAAAATATGCAACCAAATTTTTATTTGTTCTAACAGGTCGGGCAAGAAAATTTGAGTAAAGTGAACACTTTTGTCCCTACCAATAAATAAAAACAGTTAGTACATCAAATACACGTTAGCTCGATAGGCTTGCACTTCATCTTCAGTGATTTGTTTTGTACAGAAGTAACAGGGAAATAATTTCTACTGCAGCCATTATACATTTTTATAATATTGATGTTATTAAATGATTTTCCTGTTGAACATGTATGTTCATTGTATTATTATTTATTATCAGTTTCACAGTGTCTTCATTCAACAGATAATCCCACTATAATAATTGTATTTATTATACATTCAGTCTTTATGAAATCTTGCTTTCCACATACGAAACATTGAACACGTCAAAACCTAAAAACTGTGCTTGCTGTACACAGTATGAAATAAGTTACCCCAGTAAATTCTTCTTTAAAGGTGTCATACATTTATCCTTTCCGAATACTGAAGGTTTTTGAGTCATCCAACATTGCAAGCGAAACCAATTGAATTGAAATTTTGGCTAACCAACCCACTGTCGGAAACAACACTGAAGAGTAACACTGATTTAATAATTTTCTAATTATGCCTATATTATTAAGATATACAGTGATATAATTAATTAAGAAATTATTGCATTAGGTGTATCCTGGATTCTCAAAGTTTCACAATTCTTGATTTATGTAGTTAGAATAATTTCAAGTAGTAAATACAGAAAATATCCAAAATTTCAAGTGCTTGGACTAACAAACATTTGTTCTTTTTAATTCAGTAAGTATTGAAACTTAACAACGCCTATGGTCGAAGTNAAGTGCTTGGACTAACAAACATTTGTTCTTTTTAATTCAGTAAGTATTGAAACTTAACAACGCCTATGGTCGAAGTGTATAAGTACTGCTCAGATATGAAACTTCTCACATAGTGCACTGACTGTCAGTTATGTGGCTTTCACTAAACAAAACAAATGTATATTGTAAATTTTTTTTTTTACTAAATATTTGGGGAAAATATCTGTAGGAGTTGAAAGTTGACACCAGTGCATCATTTGTAGCACAGGCGAGAATACAGTTTGTAATACTGTCTTATATTTCATTGTTTGTAGTTACCATCATNGTGCATCATTTGTAGCACAGGCGAGAATACAGTTTGTAATACTGTCTTATATTTCATTGTTTGTAGTTACCATCATTGCGAAAGTATAATTCATGATGATGCCTCTCTGGTAGTTGGCCCACAACAGTATCTCTTTCAAGAAAACGAGTAAAGGGATTTTTTCCTCCCAAATCCTCTTTCTTCCCCAGTTTTCTTTGAGAAGCTGACGTGCAGTTCAGATAATGTTTCCTACATTCCACCCACTCTCCAACCCAAAAATAGATGTATTGCTGTAAAGTTGGCGTTATTGGCACTAGGTCAAACAATCCATTCTGCAGCTCTCTTAAAATATTTACGAGTGCTTTAATTAACCTCCTTTAATCATTTTTGCAAGACATGTTTTTTGGTAAGAAAGAGAATTTGCCCAACAGTAGCATGCTGTAACAGAAAAATCTGTTATTTTTCATAACAGAATAATTTTTGAGTAATGAAGTGCTTTCATTTATATTATTATGGTTAGTTAAATATGATTACCTGTAGTTTGATCCTAAAACAATTTCTTACGTAGATAATTATTCAGTTTATAATTTACGTTCAAGAATAGCAATATTTTCCAAGAGCTTTCTGAAATGTTTAACTGTTATTTTGTTGTGAGTGTAGCAGTCGTCCAAACTAAAGCTGTGATGTAATTCCTGCCAGGACAAACTGGTGGTTATTTTGTAACTTTAGGTGCAATATGTGTGGTTATTTCATAATATTTACAAAATGTTTTAAAAACTGTTTCTCAAAACTTTTACAGTGCTTGGGTTTATTTTTGCACACAGCTTCCTTAACATATGTAAAGCAACCAAGATCAGCAACTGTGTGTGTGTGTGGCATACATCACAAAAATACATTTCGGTGTGTGCAAATAAAAACGTTTAACAAATAACTGTGAAGTGTGTACCGGTATTGTTGTGGCTATGGTTTTAAATATGTACATTTTTGGTGTACTTTCAACTGAGTTTTAATTTTGTGTGCAGTTATAAAATTTGGAATTAAAAGGTAAATAGCTGCAACTCACCACCAAGATACTTTCCTGATGTTTTGTGAGATATGCCTAAATGTAAAAAGTGTTAATTATATTGAAAAATTATGTTGGCATGTCATTGCCATTACAGGCAAATTAATATTCATAATTCAAATAATATTTTTCCATTAAAACCAATACATATTTGTTCTCCAGTAAAACCAACACATGCATATTTGTATGTTTAGTAAAACTGTGGTTTACACACAAATAAAGCCACATTATAAACACCATTTGTAATCCCATTGCTATGTAAAAATATTCAAAATGGTGGTGTTTTAAAATTTAGTCCTCGTAAAAAGTGTACAGTCAACAATCGTTTCTAAGACCCCTGAAATAGTGACCCTACTTTGGGGAACTGTGACACCAATATATTTGAAAAATCAATTTCAATATCAACCCCTTCGAAATAAGAACTGTTTTTCTGGAAACCACGAAAGGACTTGAAATCGAGAGTTTACTGCATGAGCCTTGGTTCTTCCGATGTAGAAGTATCACTGGCAGAAAGTTTGTATAACTAGTCATGCTTAATTGAGCATTTTTGAAATCAATCTCAAACAAATTATGCGCCACTAATTGAATACATACAGACATACTGAGAAACATGCATGTAGTGAAGTTGGCAGTAATTTAGGAAACATTACATGTCTTAATGCTGTATTGTAAGTGTGATTTTTAAATTTGGCACTGATTTGGTTTTGTGGTTTTATGCATATGTGAATAATAATCATCATTTCAGAAACAGTAATAGTAGAACCTCTCTATGTATTGACCCCATTTAAAACGATTATCTTTGAATATTGTTTCGGTTTTAAGAAACTGTAAAAAATTTAGGTGAAGAAAGTTCAAAATATTTAAGGGAAATCTGGCAAAAAAAATTTGTTGCACCCACCTAGGCCACTAGCAATAGCCAATACGTATGAAGACTGCCCACCATCCACCCCTCAGGCAGTCAAATGTTTTCTCATGCGAAACGACTACCCTCAGTGTTCGTCATGCCACTGCAATCTGCTCACTTGCCTCGTCACTTTGCCTTGGATTTCTCTTGGGTTTTCATTACCGTTTGTTTACGACTTATTAGGCTCAGTTTTTCGGACACGCCATCAGCCATGTGGAAGACTACAAATTGACTCACAAATACAATTCTGGACTGTGAAACTACGGCAGATCTTTCTCCCTTCCTCCAATTGTGGCCTACACTTCTCTACCAGTTCATCCCACTTGACGAGTGCCAGATAAATTCTCGCTTCCTCACTTCAAGCCTCCTCGTACTCCCTCCTCCCCTCCCCACAACCATTTTCCCAAACGTCCACCTTTTTACTGGGTTCATTCCTTGGAGTTCATCAGTCATAACAAACAGATGTGACAAGCAACAAAGCTTTGGTTTTTTTTTTTTTTTTTTTTTTGTAAATATGGCAGAAAAAAGTGCAGCCTTCAATGTTAACAGCTTTTGTAATTGATTGGTGACAAAGGAGGTCGCAGATACGCTTCTGTGACATTTTACTCGGAAGATGTCTGTTTATTAATGCAAACTATGTAATATTCTATTGCAATATCCTCAGATTTTTCAGTGACGGGCCACCAATCATTGAATTTTCACTTGCAAATAGATATGCAGCATCCAATGTTGCAGTTTTTGTAATAGTTCATTTGGAAGATATCCATGCGAAAATTATGGTGATTTTATGACCAAGACAATTGAACATGGACTTGCAATGCTCTGTAAATCTTTGCGCTGCTCAATGTTTTTAACAAGGGAAGGCTAAGTATATGCCTCTTGGATATGACGTTAAGTCTTTTACAGAAGGATAATTTATTTATACATTAAATTTTTGGATGTCATTTTCGCGCTAAAGACGTTTGAAAACTGACTTCATACAAAAAATTGCATAATTTGATGTTAAAAGATTGGGGTAGGTAAAAATTGGCCTATCCCCAAAGTATTGTTGGTGACTAACTTGTCATAATGACCTTATTTCTGGAAACCTGAGGTGGTTTTAGTGTGGTTCTACTGTACATTCTAACTGTTTCACATTTACTTTTGTGCAGTGTGTAAAATCATTCAATCCAAAAAAAATTTAAATTTTATGTATGTTTGAAGGATACGAAATCACCCAAAAAGTATATCCTAAGCAGGACTTTTTAAAGTGCTAAACTAACTGTGAACATTTTGTAGTAAAATCTCATTTATTTGAGCAAATAATATTTTTGTACTGTGAGAGCAACAGACACATATTATAAAGTTCTTTCAAAACTGAACCATTATTAGTTTAAATTTAGGAAGCAAATGATAAAAATGGTGTATTGTAAAAGCTGATGTAGAAATATTCCAAAGATGTAAGTGTAGGTCATAAATAGCACACCATGTGTAATTTTTATGTTAGTTTTTACAGCAATGTAAAGATTGCTAGTAGCTCTAAATTTCTCGAAAAATTTTAATACTTTAAACTGACCATGTCTTAAAGTGGTTTTTTTGTAGGGAGATGTATGTAAATAACTGTATGTGTTGTGTATCATAAGTTTATTAAATATGAAACTGAATACTTGGGTGAATATTACTGTGTTAGCACCATTTGTTTCACTTAGTCAAAACTTAGTCCATAAGAATGTCATAATTTATTCATGTGCTGCAATTGTGTGAGAAAATGTGCAAAGTGGTGTTGCTTAGAATTGTCCTCATATTTGTATATATATATGCATATGTACATAACTGTTAAAATATAATGGCAAATTCAGATTAAAGTGTTTTATATTTGATATATAATTTTATAAAAAAAATTTATAGTAGCCTAAGGCCTAAGAGTATTGTATAAAATGTACAAATTGTAATGTGTTTTGTCTGCCAGAATATTTTTGACACTGCTTTAAATGAAAATGTACTTGTTAATGATATTTTCATACTAAGTAGCCTATGTATTTGTTAATATGTGGAAGGGTCTAGTTAATGAACCCAGTCCTCTGCCTTCACGCACTGGACTTTGTATTGTCCCTCTTATCACTAATATCCAGGAGAAGCAGATTGTGCATTATAAACTTGAAAAAACTATTTTCTTATGGATAGTTTACTTGTATTTTTGTGTGAAATTATAGTGAAACAAAACCTAGAATTTCATTTCCAGGTTAACGAGTACGTAGCGCAAGATATACCTAGCATACTTACATACCTAGCATACTTACACTTACGGTGTTTGCCTACTTGGCACTTGAACTGCATTTGATAGGAGTCAGTGCTGAACACTACTACAGACTTTCCATTAATACAATGGCTCAATTCCCTGCCATACCTAATATTTATAATAACTTAAAGTGAATTGAAATCATATACTTACACTTTGCCTATCCCTATTTTATCTAATTATAAAGATTTTGTTAAGTGGGTCTCAATGTAATTAAACAAATGTCTAGCCGGAAAACATTATTCATCACCTGCTACTACCTAAGCACAAACATTGACCTCAATATTTTTAGTAGTACGCAAAAATGCAACCTTCAGGTTTTTGGGGATAAAACATTTTCTTACGGGGCTTTCAGACAAATATGGCAGATGCAGCAGGATGGCAACACTGCATGCCAGTTCAAAGCCTTGCATGTGTCAGTGTAGCCTTCATCNGATACTTTCCTGATGTTTTGTGAGATATGCCTAAATGTAAAAAGTGTTAATTATATTGAAAAATTATGTTGGCATATCATTGCCATTACAGGCAAATTAATATTCATAATTCAAATAATATTTTTCCATTAAAACCAACATATACCTACTTGTTCTCCAGTAAAACCAACACATGCATATTTGTATGTTTAGTAAAACTGTGGTTTACACACAAATAAAGCCACATTATAAACACCATTTGTAATCCCATTGCTATGTAAAAATATTCAAAATGGTGGTGTTTTAAAATTCAGTGCTCGTAAAAAGTGTACAGTCAACAATTGTTTCTAAGACCCCTGAAATAGCGACCCTCCTTTGGGGAACTGTGACACCAATATATTTGAAAAATCAATTTCAATATCAACCCCTTCGAAATAACAACTGTTTTTCTGGAAACCACGAAAGGACTTAAAATCGAGAGTTTACTGCATGAGCCTTGGTTCTTCCGATGCAGAAGTATCACTGGCTGAAAGTTTGTATAACTAGTCATGCTTAATTGAGAATTTTTGAAATCAATCTCAAAGAAATTATGCGCCACTAATTGAATACATACAGACATACTGAGAAGCATGCATGTAGTGAAGTTGGCAGTAATTTAGGAAACATTACATGTCTTAATGCTGTATTGTAAGTGTGATTTTTAAATTTGGCACTGATTTGGTTTTGTGGTTTTATGCATATGTGAATAATAATCATCATTTCAGAAACAGTTATAGTAGAACCTCTCTATGTATTGACCCCATTTAAAACGATTATCTTTGAATATTGTTTCGTTTTTAAGAAACTGTAAAAAATTTAGGTGAAGAAAGTTCAAAATATTTAAGGGAAATCTGGCAAAAAAATTTTTATTGACTAGCAATAGCCAATACGTATGAAGACTGCCCACCATCCACCCCTCAGGCAGTCAAATGTTTTCTCATGCGAAACGACTACCCTCAGTGTTCGTCATGCCACTGCAATCTGCTCACTTGCCTCGTCACTTTGCTTGTGTTGTTATGCCTTGGATTTCTCTTGGGTTTTCATTACCGTTTGTTTAAGACTTATTAGGCTCAGTTTTTCGGACGC
This sequence comes from Clitarchus hookeri, assembly GCA_002778355.1. Taxonomy (NCBI): domain Eukaryota; kingdom Metazoa; phylum Arthropoda; class Insecta; order Phasmatodea; family Phasmatidae; genus Clitarchus; species Clitarchus hookeri. The sequence continues at coordinate 363,104 of NQII01001797.1, forward strand.
GCCATCAGCCATGTGGAAGACTACAAATTGACTCACAAATACAATTCTGGACTGTGAAACTAAGGCAGATCTTTCTCCCTTCCTCCAATTGTGGCCTACACTTCTCCACCAGTTCATCCCACTTGACGAGTGCCAGATAAATTCTCGCTTCCTCACTTCAAGCCTCCTCGTACTCCCTCCTCCCCTCCCCACAACCATTTTCCCAAACGTCCGCCTTTTTACTGGGTTCATTCCTTGGAGTTAATCAGTCATAACAAACAGATGTGACAAGCAACAAAGCTTTGGGTTTTTTTTTTTTTGTAAATATGGCAGAAAAAAGTGCAGCCTTCAATGTTAACAGCTTTTGTAATTGCTTGGTGACAAAGGAGGTCGCAGATACGCTTCTGTGACATTTTGCTCAGAAGATGTCTGTTTATTAATGCAAACTATGTAATATTCTATTGCAGTATCCTCAGATTTTTCAGTGACGGGCCACCAATCATTGAATTTTCACTTAGAAAAAAGGAGGCATTGAATTTTCACTTGCAAATAGATATGCAGCATCCAATGTTGCAGTTTTTGTAATAGTTCATTTGGAAGATATCCACGCGAAAATTATGTTAATTTTATGACCAAGACAATTGAACATGGACTTGCAATTTTCTGTAAATATTTGTGCTGCTCAATGTTTTTAACTAAGTATATGCCTCTTGGATATGACGTTTTCAGAAAATGTCTTCCTATTAAATAAATATGTAATTTAAAAACCTTGTCATTTTCGCGCTAAAGACGTTTGAAACAAAAAATTGCATAATTTGATGTCAAAAGATTGGGGTAGGTAAAAATTGGCCTATCCCCAAAGTATCTTTAGCGACTAACTTGTCATAATGACCTTATTTCTGGAAACCTGAGGTGGTTTTAGTGTGGTTCTACTGTACATTCTAACTGTTTCACATTTACTTTTGTGCAGTGTGTAAAATCATTAAATCCAAAAAAAATTTAAATTTTATGTATGTTTGAAGGATACGAAATCACCCAAAAAGTATATCCTAAGCAGGACTTTTTAAAGTGCTAAACTAACTGTGAACATTTTGTAGTAAAATCTCATTTATTTGAGCAAATAATATTTTTTGTACTGTGAGAGCAACAGACACATATTATAAAGTTCTTTCAAAACTGAACCATTATTAGTTTAAATTTAGGAAGCAAATGATAAAAATGGTGTATTGTAAAAGCTGATGTAGAAATATTCCAAAGATGTAAGTGTAGGTCATAAATAGCACACCATGTGTAATTTTTATGTTAGTTTTTACAGCAATGTAAAGATTGCTAGTAGCTCTAAATTTCTCGAAAAATTTTAATACTTTAAACTGACCATGTCTTAAAGTGGGTTTTTTGTAGGGAGATGTATGTAAATAACTGTATGTGTTGTGTATCATAAGTTTATTAAATATGAAACTCAATACTTGGGTGAATATTACTGTGTTAGCACCATTTGTTTCACTTAGTCAAAACTTAGTCCATAAGAATGTCATAATTTATTCATGTGCTGCAATTGTGTGAGAAAATGTGCAAAGTGGTGTTGCTTAGAATTGTCCTCATATTTGTATATATATGCATATGTACATAACTGTTAAAATATAATGGCAAATTCAGATTAAAGTGTTTTATATTTGATATATAATTTTATAAAAAAAATTTATAGTAGCCTAAGGCCTAAGAGTATTGTATAAAATGTACAAATTGTAATGTGTTTTGTCTGCCAGAATATTTTTGACACTGCTTTAAATGAAAATGTACTTGTTAATGATATTTTCATACTAAGTAGCCTATGTATTTGTTAATATGTGGAAGGGTCTAGTTAATGAACCCAGTCCTCTGCCTTCACGCACTGGACTTTGTATTGTCCCTCTTATCACTAATATCCAGGAGAAGCAGATTGTGCATTATAAACTTGAAAAAGCTATTTTCTTATGGATAGTTTACTTGTATTTTTGTGTGAAATTATAGTGAAACAAAACCTAGAATTTCATTTCCAGGTTAACGAGTACGTAGCGCAAGAAATACCTAGCATACTTACATACCTAGCATACTTACACTTACGGTGTTTGCCTACTTGGCACTTGAACTGCATTTGATAGGAGTCAGTGCTGAACACTACTACAGACTTTCCATTAATACAATGGCTCAATTCCCTGCCATACCTAATATTTATAATAACTTAAAGTGAATTGAAATCATATACTTACACTTTGCCTATCCCTATTTTATCTAATTATAAAGATTTTGTTAAGTGGGTCTCAATATAATTAAACAAATGTCTAGCCGGAAAACATTATTCATCACCTGCTACTACCTAAGCACAAACATTGACCTCAATATTTTTAGTAGTACGCAAAAATGCAACCTTCAGGTTTTTGGGAATAAAACATTTTCTTACGGGGCTTTCAGATAAATATGGCAGATGCAGCAGGATGGCAACACTGCATGCCAGTTCAAAGCCTTGCATGTGTCAGTGTAGCCTTCATCACTCGCATGCTTTTTAAGCTACAGGTATGCAACCGCATTGAATTTGACTAATTTATAAATATTTGAAATAATAATGTTTACCAAATGCACTACTAAAGAAGCTGATATTTGTAATTGTGCATGGGTCCTCACAGTGTGGAAATGCATTTCACTTATAATACGTATGCTTAATCTTAAAGTATTATTCATTCAACTGTAGTACACATTTCCAGAAAACTATTTTGTTCAAAGGTACAATATCTGTGAGCTTGGGCAAAGTGATAATGTTGTAGATTTAAGCATAGCAGCAATTTCACAAGACCTATTTTCTTTGCTGGTATTACGATCATCAGACCCTCGTAGAAATACCATATACATTACATGTTCAAATGTATGTTTTTGTGTGTACTCTAGGTGTGTTTGTACAACTGACGAGCACACATCCAATTTTTGAAATTACCTCATCACAAACTATTTAAGTTGCCCATTCATCATTAAGTACACCTGTTAGTAATTGATTTCTAAAAATTTCACTTTTCCCTTAAATTATGACCGTACTCATAAATACTACACTTGTACAAGAAAAGTGTTACAATTTGACCATACTGTGTATGGTGTTTTTGTTTGTTAGCTAGACTGTAACATACCTCTGGCGACCCTGTATTGAAATATACTGTATGCTTAAAGGATAATTGAGAAGTACAACATTACTACTTTATGACAGTATGCACAGAGCAACCACTGAACATCCCTATCACCATTTTATATAAAACCTAATTAAGCTTACCACGTCCTATAAAATCAGCTAATCAAAAATGAGTATTTGTGTGGGGGTGAGGCAAAATTAAGCTACTGTATGTGGGTCATTAGTACAGAAGAAAAATTATACCCAACAAAACAGCATTCTCATTTTCACGGCATTTTATTTAAGTATAATTTTGTAAAGAACCTTGAATTTTTTTTACTGTCTCCGATTTCTTAAGTCCGGGCCATGCTGGCTAATATAGTGTTAGCATCTGCACTGATGTTGTTCTGTACATAATGATAAAGGCAAACTATTTGTGTTCAACCTTGTATAGTGAAGTCGAAAAGCATAGAATCCATATCAGAAGTATTTTATAGCTTGACAGTTACGTTCTGAAGCGGTCTAGTGTGGGTTCACTTGTGCTCTCAGTTCGTGTCCAGCCTAAGAACCAGAAAACTGTAAAGCACTGAACTGGCATATACATAGATAAGTTATGGTGTTTTCAGTAGTGAACCCACATGTGCTACACATCCCTTAATTATTGAAAAGATGTTGCACAAAAATTTTATTTTATTGAAAACTTACATTAAAATTACATTATTTAAAACTTTATGGCAATTTCAAAATCAAATTATTCTACTGAAGCTCTCTGCACAGTATTTCATCTAGGTTGCTGTGTTATGTTATTGCCCTGATAAGCAAACCCCAGAGCACAGAATTTTTTTTTTCTCTCTCTTTCTCTCCACCCCTAGCCACCCAAGCAAACTTCTTTCTTCCGTAAATAGTAGTAGCATCAGCAACAGCTTGTTCAGCAGGGCAATAAGAAAAGAAACAGTTTTATGGTTTGATATCACTTTGTGCAAACTTGCAGTTAATTAGCCAAGAATGTTCATTTGATATTTTCCACTCAAATATCAATCAATAAAGTACAAGTGTAAAAATAAATAATATGGCATGTACATGAACTAGTTTCTTTTAAAAATTCAAAAGCTGCAGAATTAGATTGGACAATATTCTACAGTAACATTTGACATGCATTGGTTGCAAAGATGCAACTTCAAACTGATGACCAGCTTACAGTTAAAACAGGTCGGTATTAATTAATTTTTCTTGCAAACCCGTTAACACTTTTTGAGTGATGTCAATGTGATATTATGATGGCAGTGAATTTAATAAAAACTGCAGGCAGTGTTATTTGTATCCAGCATCTACAAAATAAATGGAGATTATAGTATTACAGCAAATTCTGTATAACTTCTAAATTAAGGAGATGTAATATTCCAACAGAACGTGGTGTACAGTAATGCATATTTACAGCTACAAATGCAAATTATCCACAATAAATATGATAGTGGCAGTAAAATTCATCCCCTACTGTTCAAAGGTCAGAACACAAGAAAGTTACACTACTCAAGTCACGTGTAGTTGTATAGTTAGGCCAGTGAACTGATAGTAAGAATATTTTTTTAACAGAGAAAAAACAATTAGGCAATTTTTGGATGCAAATGTCTACATAAAAAAATGTTCAGTTGGGAAATAAATATAAAAATTGTAAGTTCGTTAAGGGTTCATTGCTGTATCAGTAGAATTAAAACCAGAAAAACAGGACACATTTGTGATACAAATTTGGTTCAGTTAGAGTTATAACATGACAGTTTGGTCATGCCACATTTAAATTAGTATGGCTAACGTGCTTACACAATTTGTCACAATGTAAGTACTTTCTGGTAATCATTCTCATGCAGTGTTCTATTTTTATGGACTGCATATTCTGTAAGAATAATATTGCAACAAATTGCATTTGGATTGTTTAAGGAATGAAGTACAGTACATTACACCCCAGATTTTATGAGCTTTCGTAATTATAAGCTGTTCATGTTACAGTGATCACTTTTGAGGCCCTATTTGCATTTTCTTCCAGCCATTATTTATCCTTTTACCACCTTTTAAAATAAATATTGTCATGTGAGTAATAAACACAGTCTGTATATTCCATCGCACTTGGAAGTTAATGTCTAAGGCTACAATAAAATGTATTTATTGACTATTATTCCAAATGGAAGGGCTTTCAAAAATACTCACTTTATCGTGAATATCCTACACCAAGAAGGACTTCATAAAATTGCTAGTCCGAAAAATTGAAGCAAACCAATTTTGGCATCTAAAATATCCATAAATTGTGTTTAAAATACATTTTTTTTCCCCTTTTGAAGTTGGTGTTTGATAATCTCTGGCCTAAAACCAACATGTTTTTAAATGAAATATTTTCTAAACAAAATGATACTTACTATAGAAATAGATACTTGACCTCCCCTTGTTGCCAAAAATGTTTAAAAATTGGGCAGGACCTAAGTTTTAGCAAGCGTAATGTCCTTTTTCAGTTGCTTCTTGCAGGAAAATCTGAAGATCTTTATTGAAATATTAATTTATTTCAACAGAAACACATCTGAATAAAATGTTATCCTGGAAACGAAATGCTAAACGCAAAATGCCAAAAAATACGAGCTTTCTGAATGTTGAAATCTTGAAGTGGATCTGCTCAGTGATAACTGACATGTTGAACATAAAGCATTGTAAATTTGGAGTTGTCATTTGTTTTCTAAAAATCTTGTTTATGTTCATTGTAAGCCATTATCAGTATCATACAAACCTGCTGTGAGCATTGTGACTTTAGGAGTGTGATGTGGGGTCATGAGTTGTAGGAGCTGCCCCTCCCATTTAATTTACATTCCGTATGTGTTACTGCAACCCCCACCTTAGTCCAATCGTATTCTTGCATCTCTTCTCTAGACTGCTGTAACATAGCATTTTGTAATGACCTGTAGTGTGGGGCAGATGCTATGAAGTAATGGTCTGGTATAATGGTAATAAGCAAGTAAATTTGTCTCATGTGTAACTAAAGTGAGTACAATAAAATGTTTCATTAAAATATTCATTCTACATGTTTTTGAGTTTATGTAAAATTGTGTTTGATGTATTTTATCATGGTTTTACGTAAGCTTGTGTGTAAAAAAACTTTATTTGTAGTTAAGAGTTTCACATTTTCATTGAGATAATATAATTTTTGTATGTTGTACAGTTGCATTTCACTAGTTGTGTTACTACTTTTAGACAAGGTGAAAGGTGTTTTTGTGTGTGACATTAATGAACTGTACCAACTTTAAAGGGTGATTGATTTTTTTTATTTTCTGAGTGAGTTTGTGTGCTGATAAACTGTTCACAGATATGTTAAAGGTTCTAAACTGCAATCCAATTTATCAAGTTCAATTACTGCTAGTAACGAAATACTTTTAATTTGTATGTTTGTTATTTTTGAGACCTAGACAGTTTAAAATTTACGATCATCTTCATCAGTTATGTATAATTGACCTATTCACAAAATCCATATTACNTTTTTCTGAGTGAGTTTGTGTGCTGATAAACTGTTCACAGATATGTTAAAGGTTCTAAACTGCAATCCAATTTATCAAGTTCAATTACTGCTAGTAACGAAATACTTTTAATTTGTATGTTTGTTATTTTCGAGACCTAGACAGTTTAAAATTTACGATCATCTTCATCAGTTATGTATAATTGACCTATTCACAAAATCCATATTACATTTCTCAGTTGAGTTGTTTTATCACCCAGATGGTTTTATATGACATACACTGAAATAAAAAATAAAATTCATATGTGACGAATTATTGCCTTATTTTGTGCTTTTTATAACCACTGTTTCTGCTTGTTTTAATTCTAATTTCCACAATTCATGTCAAAGTTGCTTTTTTTGCATATAAATCTGTCTTTAGTTTATGCAAATCGTTTTGCAGTAAAATTATGCTAAAAAAATTTGTTGTAAAGTGGGTTGTTTTCCAAACGGTAAAATTACAGCAACATTAGAGTACAGTAACAAATTTCACAGTGTCTTCGAAATTTACATATTTAGAGAAGAAATTTTTATCCTTCCTGAAATATTCTTTTCGTGTAGATAAAGTAACTCCCTTTACCATATATGAGTCAACCATTTTAGAGTTCCGTGATACATAGGTGTGACCAAGGGGTTATCCGGTTATGGACAAGACCATTAGAGAGTACTCTCCACGACCTACCAGTCGCCTTCCCTACTGCAGCAGCCAATCCGTGAGCAGGTAGGGCCGGCCTGGAATAGGGGTTGTTGGGGGGGAGGGGTGCAGCTCGCATGCCCTCGCGTATCTTCGTCGCCGCTCGGATCCCTTGTTTGCCAGTGGGACATTACATCACTGGGGTGGCAGAAAATAGCCGCTTCGTTCAGGAATGCGGGGTGCTATTGGCAATGGCCGTTGATGACCGCACGCCCTTCCACCACATTGAAATTTTACGGACGTGTTTGCCAAACTGTTTTGCAAATGACCTTGTAGAGCCTGAAACTGATTTTAACACTGTTTTAATGTGTTTAAAAATTATGTTGTGAAACTCCACTGGTGCTTGAAGGGCTCTTGCAATCAAAACGTTATACATAAATTTTTATATAAAAATTTACTAAAAATGCCAAAAATGTTACAAAGTTGCAGAAACAGTTCGAGAACGTTTGACACCGTTTGATTTGACCACAGTTATGTTGCATGCACAGTTAAAAAGTTTACTGTTTGCTTTGCAAACACTCTGCGTGCCAGTTATAGCACCGTTTTACAAAAATGATTCAAATGCCGTTTTTTGTTATTTACAACTAAAAGACATTTTAAGACATATCCAGATGGCGTTACATTTATACACTTGACACTTGTGATATTTACATACAGGTCCAATACTTGTAAGTTGGTTAGAAAATTAAGTGATTTGTTCACCCTTTTTATGACACATAGCTAGGTATAACACATTTAGGATGCCCTAGAACGAGTGTTACAATGGCAAGCATTGTTTGAAAACAACTTTTCAAAATTTGAAAATATAACTTTGGAAATTTTTTGTAAGTTGCAAAATATTGATAAATGGCTTTCGTAGCCACACCAGTGAAACAATGGCACGTGAAAGTTGCTGCGCAATGAGTTTAAAATGTGACTTTTGAAATTTTTGAAAATGAAAATTATTGAAAAGTGGCTTTTCTAGCCACACCGGAAGGGTACCATTTGAAGTGAGGTCGGGATTGGAGGATGGTGGGGCCATCGCCGCTGCACTGTCACCAGTGCAAAGTTCTGGCGGGAAACATTCATCAGTGACGTCATGTTGATTTCTTACCGGCTGCTTTGTTGTGGGTCGTGGCAGAGTCACCCAGGTGGCTCGGCTGTTCTCCTGATCCTCTACATCTCAATTGACGGCGTATTAATTGCGGTTCGATGGGCTGCTGGCTGTGGGCAGTCGCGGTCGGCCCAGTACCGCCGCAGGTACCCGTTGTGAGGTGGACAGTTATGCTGGTATGAAGTTAGCTAAATGCGGAGTTGTAAGGCCACTCCACACACCAATTAAACACTGGTAAAAGTACATATTACACTGAAAACACTTAAGCCCTGAGAATAGCTGGTTGATGGGTCCAGCTCCCGAAATGCATATAAGAGGCAATGCCTGCAATCAAAATGCTTGACCTGGGGTTGAAGTCATTCATTGATGCTCTTGACAATACAAACCAGTTGACGATGCTAATGTCGTTAAGTGGACCCGATGCACTAAGCCCGTGGGTGACTAACGCGGGAAAGTGAGCATGTGCTCTCACGATTTATGTAATGAAATAACACTCCTGGGGCTTTAGGTCTACAGGAGGTGGAAAGGCGCTCCACCCGGGCGATCAAGTTACGTTACATAATAAAGTTCTGGTGGAAGAAAGTAAAAACTATGGTTCTTGACGGTAGACAATGCAAAGTTGATGAAGTGCCCAAGAGTCGCAAACCGTGCTGCCTGCTCTGATGAATGCCCGCTTCAAACAAAATGCCTCCAGTGTCTTTCCAGCCACTTGCCATGAAGACGTCGGTGGTTGGAAACGCACGAGCATAAAAGAAAATGCAAAATAGGGTTACGCCCTTAACTGTTTACATTGCATGAGTTGGAAAATCCCCTTAGCTAATTGGAGATTGAAAATTGTCCCTAACAAAAACTGAACGTGTTCTACAAACAACACAAGCTGCTGAATTATTGATGACAATGCACTTTTGCGTTAAGTTTACGTGCACTTAGCAAGGGAAACACGTCTATCCGAGTCTGTAAACCTGTTGACTGCTACAAAATAAACATATACACTTTTACACTCACTATACAAAAAGAAAAAAACAAACTGAAATGCCACCAGTCAGATGATGCCTGTGAGGGTTAAAATTTGGTTGGCATTGGAAGTAGGAACTCCTTGGCAGTTCACTTTGACGAAATTTGAAATCACGTTTAACAACACAGTTCATTTGTGGTGTACACTTTGGGTAAACTGAGAATAATTAGGCTCTGCTTTTGGGGGCCACTAACGCTTTCAAACGTATTGTGTTGCACAATGGTGTCGATTGTTCGTACGCATCCTGATCAGGGATGCTCACGTGTACACACCCTGACAGCACAGCGCTGAGTCTGAGCACATATGCTGGTCGGTTGGGATCCAAACCACGAGTTTGCCCACATGATCGGATCAAAGTGGGACCATCGACTGACTTACACGGTGCTGTGCGAAGCGGGTGCTTACCTAAACACCATCGAGATATTGTTGCTGACAGCCTCATCCGATGTTCTTGTCATCGGCACGGTGCTCGACCAGGGCTGATGTTGTACTGGGGCACAGCGAATGGTCGCAGAGTCCCGTGAGTTTGGACTCATGCCAATGACCCCCTCCCCCTCCTTCGTGAGACCATTTGTGCATCATGCTGTCATGCACTGGGTAGCTATGCCGTCTGAGTGCAGCATGCTGGAACCGACAGCCGTGCCCTGCGTCGTTGTGGCACCACAGTGAGTGTTACTCTGCTGGTGCTGTGCTTAGTGGCGCCAGTGGGCGCTGTTGACAGGTGCGCCGGTAACTGGTAGTGCTGTGGGACATACAGTCCTGACAGGGCCCTTGTAACTGGACAAAGTCACTTGGAGCGGCATGGAGAAGTGTGTCGCTCCCATTTACACTTTCGTAGTCGTCGCTGCTACTGCTTCTGGTATGGAGGCGCCAGTTTGGTCAGCGATGTCGAAGGGTGTCGCAGGAGTCCCTGCTGTGGTATTCACCTCGGATGTCTGACTGGCCACCCATAGAGTACCTGCTGTGCTGCACTCGGTTGTCTCCGCCATCGACGTGACAGTTGCGGGGAGAACAGCCTGTTTGGGCTCCTCGTCCGTACGTGGTTTGGTAGAGTCCGCTGGAGTGGATGCCTCGGTACAGGTCATCTCGACATCAGGTGTCATGATGCGGGCATCGTGGTGTGTGCAGGTGGTGTTGTAGCTGCTGCTGGTGTTATTTCGGTGTCTCTGATGGCTGGCATCATCTGGATGCCAGCCATCGTAGGGCAAAACAAGTCTCGCATTATGTGGCTGGATGATGATTCCGCCGCTTTAAATGGTGGTTCGTCTTGTGGTTGTTGTTGCCCAGCGTCTGCAGACTCCGCTTGAGTTTCCTGATGCGCAGCTCACCTGAGGTCGTTGATGCCGACCAGGTATGTAGTGGCCCCTAAATTCTTTATGACTACATGCAGACCACCGCACATGAAGCCAAGGCAAGCACAAAAGTTTTTGTACGCCGACGACAGCAGGTTCTCCCTGATGAAGATATTCTGGCCTGGTCATAGTAGCTTTGGTTGTCGCATAGTGAGCGGTACCCACTTGTTGATATAGGCAGCCTTGTATACACGGGCTGCTTCCATCTCCTGTGTTCTCTGCTGTTGCCTGGCAGTGCTGCTCTCTATTTCACTGGCTCCCTATGCTAGCAGACAGTTGTATTCGCCTGGGAGTGTCAACTCATCTCCCTGCAATACTGCGGCAGGTGACATGCCTGTTGCCTCATTGGCGTGGCGGCAGAGTGTGAAGAGTGTGCTGGGCAAGATGGCCCAGGATGTGTGGTCTTTCTCTACATGGAGGCACAGCCGGACCTTGAGGTCTTGGTTTCTGCACTCTGTGGGATTGACACGAGGATGCTAGATTGCTGTTGTGCTTTGCATCACTCCCCACTTTGTGTAAAGATCGTGCCATCTCCTTCCAACAAATTGTGTCCCATTGTCCATCAGTAATGTTCGGGGATATCCCCCTTGTGGGAAAAACTCTTTCTCCAGGATGCATGCGCTGTTCCTGGTGCGTGCGCTAGGTGCTGCGTATGCCTCTGTCCACCTGGATAACAGGTCGGTGACAGCCACCGCGAACCTCTTCCCCGCCGATGACTTAGTGTAGGGGCCCATGAGGTCGAAGGCTACCATCTCAAATGGCTCCCAATATGTTCTGGGTTGTTGTTGCTGGCTGTCGCTGTGTCAAGTTTTAAAGTGGTTGCACAGTAAACGCTCTCGAACATAATCGAGTGCGTCATGTGACACACTGAGCCAACAGAAGTGATGTAACAAGTTTTGCGTGGTTTGTTTCGCACCTGGGTGTCCTGAAAATGTCGTGCTGTACATGTAGTGGAGTACATCTGCGCATTGTGATGCTGGCATGCAGATTTTCCAGGCGGTGTTTTCTCCACATGGCCTGGTGTCCAGTCGGTTGTCGGTTACGCAGCACCAGTCTGTAGTCTGCTATTTGCAGATTGTGACCTTGGCTTGTATCCAGTTCAGTTGTTTGCGTCCTTACTACCGCATCACAGAGCTCGTCGAGCTTAAAGTCTTGTGCAACGAGGTTGGCACAGACTGGTGTATTGGTGTCATTGGCATGTTCAGTAGGGATGAAGGGGAAGTATCCCTTCCCACTCATCATACACAGCGTTTTCTGCGACCTGGACAGCATGTCGGCCAGCTGTACCTCTGTGCCTGGGACATGCTTGACATTGAAATCGTACACTTTCAGTAGCATTGACTATTACGTCAGTTTGCTCTTCGCTTCATGCGTACTGTGCAACCAGACCAGACAGCGGTTGTCGGTCCATTGCGCAAAAAAGTGCTAATACTCAAAATATGAATGGTACCATTTGAGCACCCATACTATTGCAAGGCACTCTCTCTCGTTGACATCATATTATTTTTCGGTTGGACCGAACTTGGCGCTGCTGTACTCGATGATCGGAAGTTCACCGTTGTCGTCGAGTTGGAACAGGATGGTGTCTAGGCATTATTTGCTGATGTCTGTCTGCACATCGAGATGTCTACTGGGATTATGGCGTGCTAGGGCATTGCACTCCCTAAAATGGCTATTGATGGCCAGGAAACTGTCCTCAATTTCGGTATTTCACTCGAACTTGTGTCTGGGTGACATGAGTGTGGTAAGAGGTGCAGTTATTGTTGCAAAATCTCGAATTTACTCGCACAACCAGTTCAACAGGCCGAAAAACTTCCCTACCAGTTTCCTGGTGCGTGGTCTCTCGTAATCATCTATAGCTTGCAGTTGTTCGTTGTTTGGTCTGTTACTGTCTTTGTCCACAATGTGTCCCAGGAAGTCCAGATATACGTTTCCTAGGTGTCATTTGTGGTTCGTGCACGTGAGCCCATTGATGGCAAGGCGTTCCAGTACCAGGGAGAGGTGGTGAATGTGGTTCTCCCACCTCTTGGACCAAATTATGTCATCGTCTAGGTAGGCGAGCGTGAAGTTGCCTACCAGACCATCTAGTACCTGAACCACCATTGCTTCAAATGGGAATGGCGCACATTTCAACCCGAACAGCATTACACAGAATTGAAACCACCTTCTATCTGGCACGGTGAACGCAGTTTTGTGTCTGTCTTCTGGCTTCACTGGAAACTGCCAGTAGCCACTACGCAGATCCAGGGATGACATGATTTTGACCGTTCCTAATATATTGAGCGCCAAAATGGAGAGGGAGGACATTTTTGGTTACCAGCAAGTAGAGGGGTGTAAAATCGATGCAGAAACACTATGTTCCATCTTTTTTCGGTGCAAGTGTGATTGCCGAATTGTGGTGGCTTTCTGTCGGTTCGATAACTCCCTCCACTAACATATTGTGTATCCGTTCTCGGATGATCTTACTCTGGTGGCTAAGGTAGCTGTGTGGTGGTGTGAAAATGGGCCTGTCAAGTTATGTTGGTAATGCATGCTCCACAAAGTTGGTACATCGTAACGACTTCGCAGCTGCAAATACATCCTATCGTTCATTCAGCACTCGCTGTACTGTTTGCTTTGTAAACACTCCGAGTGCCTGAGTGCCAGTTTTGGCGCGGTTTTACAAAAGTGATTGTAATTCCATTTCTGGCTATTTACAAGTGCGTAACATCTGAGGCTGTTTTAAGACACATCCAAATGGTGTTAATATATATATGTGAGACTTGTGAAGTTTACAAACAGTTCCAACACTTGTAAGTTAGTTAGAAAATTAAGATATTTGTTCGGTGTTTTTATGACACATAGCTTGATGTAACACATTTAGGATGCCCTAGAATGAGTGTCACAACGGCTAGCACTGTTTGAAAACAGCAGCCATTTCAACCAATGCATCTGCTGTTTCCATAAAAAATATTAAAACTAAAATAAATTAAGAGCCTTCTTTAAAAATAACCTTTATTGACGAAAACATTATTGTGAACATAACCCAAATATAATAGAGACCATAGATAAAGAACTTGAGCCAAGATCAGTTGTTTTGAACTATCAGACCTGACGGCTTATGTACAGCGAAAGAATCGAACCAGGTTCAGGGTGTGAAAAGCATTCGTTCAATACTTCGTAAACACTAACCTTAGTTCAAACATGCAATGAACCTGGATCATTGTTGTGAACATGAATGGAGCAGCGGGCCATGAGTGATGACGGGCGCGAGCAGCCGTGGCTTGCGGCAATCGCATACTGAAACTTCTTGCAAAAAAATTTACCTGTGTAAAACCAATACTTAACCCTTACAACGAACATCCCTAAAATTCATCAATATGTATATTTAAATACAATAAGCACTTGCAATATCACTTGGATGATGTGGTGAAATGAGGGTGGTGAAATGAATTTAATACAACACATTTATGACGAATAAAAAAAACTTATATTAATTTACAGGGGCATATCTTGCATAACCACTTGCCTCTGTGTCTTTTAAATTGGTTTTAAATTCACTTTATTTTTACCCTTCAGTTTTGCTCTAAAGTAGAAAGGGAAATTAATTGAAATTTTAAATCTTATGGAGGGACATTTCTTTAAAAATGTGCGGGAATTTTCACTTCCTGCCGGTGGGACTAACCAGTAGACCATGCTGGTCACGCCCTCGACATTGGGCTTAATCACACAAAATACAAGTCCATTCTCTTTTAACTCTATAACCCCTCTGGCCCCCACCACCCCAAACTTTCAGTCACCCCCATCCCCTGGTCACCCACTCTCCGTTACCTGGGGGTCATCTTCGACTACCACTTCAATTTTATCCCTCACCTCGACTTAGTCACCACCAAAGCACGCACTGCCATGATTCATCTCGCACCTGTCCTTCTCCCATCCTCGGGGACTTCCCCCGAGATTCGTCTCCAAATGTTTCGCACACTGATACTCCATATCATCACATACGCCTGTCCCGCCTGGACCCACATCATCACTCATACTCTCATACCACCCACTCACCTTTTCTTCTGTTCACTTCGTCTCATTTTTCGTCTTCCCTCCCCATCCCACGCAACCAAGTACTCACAGCTGCCCACACCCTTCATTTCTACAACATTCTTGTCAACCTCACCGACTGTTTCACCGACTGTTTCACCCACTCGTTCACACGTCACCTCGACAACCCAATCATCTGCCAACTAACCAACTAAATTCCACCCACCAATTTTCCTCGCCAGCCACTGCTCTTCACCCAATACCTGAAGAGAGACACCGTAGAGGACCCCAAGGAGAACGAGCCTGGATCCCCAGGCAATGCTGACGAAGCACTGGTCCATCCACACCTCTACGTTCATTACCCCTAAATCACTAATTTTGTCTTCCCCCCAAAAGTATTTCTTTTTCATGCATCACCTCTACACTCCACACACTTACTCTCTACCACTTCATGCATGCGGGAACGCTAAACAACCGGCATGCTCCCCTTTCAAACACTGAAGCCATCACCCAGCAGTCCACGCCATCTCACCCACACACAATTATTTGCCCGTAAATCCTCCTGGTCGGTAGGGCAGTACATTACAGTCACACAATTTCATTGGGTAAAACATTATCTTACACGGGGGGAAAAAAAGTCCCACCCCAGAAATTCCAAACATTAATAAATTGAGCTCGCCGGCACCAACTCGTCTACTTGGTTTTCTGAAACAGGGTGTGTGGCCGATGACCATGTGGCAATACCCCTCTAAAGGGCCACAAGAATTACAAGTCCACATCGCGGTTGTTCGGGGCTGTCAGAGCCACCCCTAATACAATCCTCCTGCGAGACATACACACTTGAAACATTTTCAAGAACAACTGCATGTTTACCTAGAGTGGTCAGGTCCCGAAACATTTAAGAGAAGTTCACTTTTTATATGAAAACATTCAATTACACTGCACTCGGCATAACAGAGTGAACATTAAGTAAAATAAACAGGCCTGGTTCTTATGGCCCAAACAGTAGCCTATGCGGAAATAATAACCATGAAGGCTAGAAGAAGAAGTTTTGCACTTAAGTCTCTGAGGCTCGGCGAGTCGGCAGAGATGGCGTGGAAAACTAGGAGGCACGAATGAGAAAATGGTTCTGGTAAAGTTTAAGCTATTTCAAACTAATTGGTTGGTCAACAAAAGTTGCAATTTCCCGAGCACGCGATACTTGTCCAACATGTATGCCAGCTATCACCAGATTCAATTGACACGGCGAGGCAGTGGTGGAGTTGGCTGCTGTCTGCTGTATAAATACAAAGGTAAAATTATTAACCGAACTAAATGCGAAAAGACATAACATACTTCCTTAATTTAAATATTCATGATTGGCGACTTCTTTTGTTTGTTAAACTTCATTCTGAGTCTTTTCAGCAAAATTTTGGTTTTGTGTAAAAATGTAAACAAACATAGTAAATGAGGAGAATCAAATCAAATATATTTCAATTGCATAACATAGGTATACACTACAAAAGACCCTTAAATAAAACATTTTAGCAAAAGATAAATTAATTTAGAAAATAATATTTTTCCAGGATTGGGAAGAAGATAGCCGGAACCGAAGAGGCCATTTTGTGACACTTTGTTATAATTTGGTAAATATTCTTATGTAATGATACAAACACGTAAACATTGAAACTGGACATTATATATTATTCTGCTAACTCTGCAATATGCTAATTTTATATAAAAGCCAGTTTCAAAAACAGCACGTGGCATTTTAGTGCAGATAATTATCAAGTGTCTGCGAATTATGTTGAAATAACATTTCCCCCTGTGTAGTGATTTACAGGAATGCGATGCACTAATTATTTACTTAAAAATCTGTGGCACTTTTAAATGTACTCTTCTGGGTTTTAATACTAAAGTAATGATCGCGATTATTCCGCCATAGATAGTTGTGCAGATGTGTCACGAAGCCCATTCACTTCGTGAACTATAAGAATTATGTCTGGGCACACTCACTGTGTGTTCCTCTCTCGTACTCTGATGGGATTGTGCGGCGTGACATGGTTGGGAGTCCGCTGGCTGAAATGGACCACGTAAATGTGGTGAACTGTTTGGCTCTTTCCAGTGACACCAGCTAGCACCTTAGGTTCAATTTTCCTCCAAAATCTGTTTGACACCAAGCAGTGGCCCACAAAGGACACAGCTGCACCACTGTCCAAAAATATGGGGTTTTCAGTGTCCAAAAGGAAATGAGTCTGCCGTTGTGTCGGTTACCAGAGCGGGTTGGATGTTATATTTTTGCCTGGCGCCACAGCTCAGTGGTGAAGTAATGAATTGAGGGTCTTACGGTCGACAGCCCAGATGCCCTGGTGAACCTTCCGTCAGTTATTTGCTTGGTTGTTCCGTACTTACAGTTGCACTCTTTACATAGGATGGCGAGACTATCGGCCATCTTGTACGCCTGAACTATATTACTAAAAAGGCTGGTGGTGCTAATAAGGTTGCCGTACAATGATTTAATACTATTTCACTTGTTGAGTCCGTTTACAAATGTATGAATGATATGCAAAATGGCCTCAACCCTTACATAGCGAAAAAAACGTGGTTTTATGTTGAAAACGCGATTGCGTTAAAAACTCTCATGTGAGTGTACGATGGCTCTCCCGTCAGTTCCGGTAATTAATCTTATACTATTACAGCCTACATGCAGGCACTGAGGGCCTCGCGGAGCGAGAGACTTAAACCGCCAGTCTTGTTCAGGTGCTGAGATGAACTGGGGTGAGCTTGGAGTCGGCTTCCACCACCAGTGGCAAACCGAAGCCAAGCTGCGAAAAGATGAAACGCAACATAACACTGAAAGATGATTATGTGATGAAAACTTATATGAATTAAATTAAAATATAAGTACACATAAGGACTCTTATATAAATACATTTTTAAAAGTTGTTACATTATCTCATAAATGTTTGTATTGCACTATTGATGACATGTCCGAATTACACTAGCCACAGTGTGACCAAGTATACCATGAACACATCCCAGGATGTGGCTGTGTATGTGACGACAGTCTTTTTATTTTTTGTTGAAATTATGAACACTGATAAATTACACTGTGCTGTAACTGGTGTGGTTGAAACGACTGCAGCAGTCAGCTTGTGAACGAGTTGTTCACGTCAACTCTTTCTCCTAAATTCAAATTACCAATAAGTTGGTTATGTGAACTACACCCCACTATCTGATTCTCTTTTCTTAGTTTTCCTGAGTCACTTGTTTCTGTTGCCTACAATCCCGCTAAATGTGACCAGTCTTGTGGAAAAAATGACCGATTGGCTGTACATATGGTGTCCTCATAGGTCCGAACAGCATTTATTTTGCCTCGAAAAAGGATTTGACGTGGACCACTCCTATGTGGTCTGGCACGGCCACTGTCATTTCGTCATCGGCCTACAGTCACTGCACCGAGTGATTCAACCTAGTGCCTGTGGTGTCCCTAGAGATATCTGTGTAATTACTATAGGAATTAAGTATTAGAAAGTGTAGTAAATAAGTAAATAGCATTATAATTTATCGCCCATGGGCAAGTGTTCGTGGAATTTGCCCTTAGGGGATTGCGAATTAATCGCAGAATAAATGTATGCCATGTGCATAGATAATGAGGTGTAGAGTAGCAAGGTTTGTAATAGGTATTTGAAGTGTTCTATATAATTTTCCAAGTGCAATTGTGTGTCTAATCAAGCCAATTAGTGATGTGGGAAATAATTAGTCTTTCTTTCAACTTGACCATTCCTGTCGCAGAGTGCCCCAAAACTTAACTTATTGAAATTTCCCACATTCTCTGCAAAGCATGTTTTGTATTCAAATTAGTACTTAATTAAGAACTCTTAACTGTCTACAGGATTAAGAAAACTGACTCAGAACATTTCAGTGTTTTTTGTGTATATATTTCAAGTTCTATGTTAATGAGGTCAGTTAATGAAATTGCCCAGCGGCAAGGATGCTGCTCGCTCCCGCCATCTCTGGGAGTCTGATTCCACATGTCTTAAGTGCTGCACGTGCATCGCACCACGGGGAACTTTCATACTTTGTTCTGAACACTTAACTGCAATAGGTGAATGTAATTTACTAGAACTTTTATTTAAATACCAACAGTCTTCCCCGCTTTCGCAGTACCCATTCATAAACTCAATTTACCGACCCCGGAGGTTTAATTACTCTTGTAGGTTTTCTGGTCATTCTTGGCCTTTTTGTAGAATAATGCCTGCTGGCAGACCTTGTGAGTGAGGTTCACTTTAATTTTGTTGCATACATGTAACTGTGTACACTATTCGTCAATATAATTTATTTGAGTTAACCGTAACTTGTGAGTTCTCATTTTTGTGATGTATTTCGTGCCGTGACCCTATTCAGAAAGTCATCGATGCCTCATGGCCGTATCCTTCATTTATAAGGTAAAAGGTAATAAATACTGAGACGTGCTAGGGAGCCTGAATACCCCGGCTATTTATAATGTTTTCCTGTAAATTTGTACTGTGTGTGTCAGGGGATACAGCCATAGTCGTTCGGCCCACGACCCTGAGAACCGCGTCTTCGTGCTCACCCAGTGAGCTTGTGCCCATTCTATTCGAAATAGGAATATTGTGTAATATTCTGACTTTTCTTAACATAGTTGCCGGACGATATCCGCATTACTATCCCCAACTGCTCAGTTAATGTTAGATCCTTTGTCTTCACCTTGTAATTTTCCCCTGCGACAGTGTGAGTACCCCACTCTTGAACCTGCAGGGCCCTGAAATCTGCCCTGTTGCCCAAATACATATAAAATGGGAGGTCTATAATACCTAACCTCTCTTATCTTTTGACTAAGAGTGGTGAACTGCTGGTCTCCAATCTCTTCCGCAACTTTCGAGTACACAAGCAGCAGTTGGTTCGCACTCAGGTGTTTCCTGGGTTAATCTAACATCTACTGGATCTTAATATTTACTTTCGACGGACATCAACAGCGTACTTCCTGCTGTACCACTTCTGACTTCAAGCTCCTAAGGATGAATTAAATTTTTTGTCTATCACCTACAGAAGTGTCCCACCAATTACATATACTAAGGATGTCGTACGCCATATAGAATGTAAGTTTGCAGAAAACTTGCCTGTTTACTTGAATTTGCCTTACCAACCAAGTTTATCATATCATATATAAGTCAAACTTATTCCAGCCTAATTAGCGATGACTGGCTCATACTTACTAATGGCAATTTTGTATATGGCTTGAATTCTTGTTGGTTGCCCAGGCAAGCATATTATTAGTTTTACTAATTCAATATTGATTCAAACTTGTTGGCCGGCTTGTCAGGACAAACTTGATTCAAGCTTGACTCAAGCCAATTATGCTGTTGTGTAAACTCTGGCATGCAACACTAGGTCCTCCGATTGCCCAATCTACTCGAATGCTGCCCTTAAGGCATTGGACAATACTGTCAAAGTTTTCACTTCGTTAAGTGGCTCTTGTACTAGCACGAAGCAGCACCTTTCAAAAGTGTAGGGGAAAAACAGCACATCTGAAGTCATACCAACCATTCGTTTTAGCCAATCTCTTAAAACCTCGCAAATACTCACCCACATCCTCATCAGGTTTTTCTGAAAATTCCTCTGAGTTTACATACCTCCTAACATGTTCCATGTCTGAGACAGGCAAAAACACCTGTGTGGATGTATTTAGTTCTGTATTTTCACTGTCTATATTTACAAACAAATTTTTTGCTTAACCCCCCCTCTTTTTACTACAGGACTAGGCTCAGCCCGTAACTCTCTACCAAATTCACTCATGTACTCAAAATCTAACATATCACCCCCTTTCTCAATCAGCCTTGGTAGATACTGGCTCACCACCTGTTACAATTAACTCCCTACATTATTTACCCTTAAGCCACTCTCTTTCGTACACTCATGTAAAAAAAAAAAACTTACTCCAATTAAGACAAAACAACTATGCGAAAAACAACAGTCAGTCACTTACTTATCCTAGACTGATACAATATTACCCTAAACCATTGCTGGTATCGATTAGTTGCCTAGGTATACAGAATTCACTATTTAAAAAATATGGCATTAGAAATAACTTAATTAATTATATATATACATATATATATATNATATATATGCGAAAGTGTGTTTGGATGTTTGTTTGTCCTTCTTTAACGTCGCAATGGAGAAACGGATCAACGTAATTTTTTGCACAGAGATAGTTTGAGGACCAGGAAGTGACATAGGCTACTTTCTATCCCGAAAAAATATCTTATTTAAATTTCTTATAAAAATTCTTATTGGAAAATAAAAAGAACACAAACAGAATAAAAATGCAACGTCAACAATGTAACGTCGCAACCAAGCAACATATCGACGGAATTTTATGCACAGAAATAGTTGGAGGGCTGAAAGGTGATTTTGGCAACTTTTTATGGCAAGAAAATATCTCAAAAAATCTACAAACAATAATAATAGTGAATCAAGTCGGAAAAAAGTTTGCCGCCAGTGCGCTTTCTTGCAATGGGCTGTCTAAGCCATTAAAAATGGAACAATATCATGTAGTAAAGAATTGTGTAGAATAAAAAGACCTAAAAAAATTTCCGCAGTAGCATAAATATATCTATAACAGTGAAGAAATAATAAGTGTTTTTACCAGAGATAAAACTTTTCCCTTCATTACCAAACTTACTTGGCGCATGTCTCTATTCGCCTGGAACGATTGGGATTCGAACCCCGGTCCTCCCGAACACGAATGTATTGGCTTGCCCCAGTGCTGCTTCGCTCAGGCCTTACCGTGAATGATAGGCAGCNACCCCGGTCCTCCCGAACACGAATGTATTGGCTTGCCCCAGTGCTGCTTCGCTCAGGCCTTACCGTGAATGATAGGCAGCTGCGCTTCTGTACTGCAGTAAAAGTTGGCATAGGCTACTCTTTATCCCGAAAAAATATCTCATTTCCTCAAAATTAATTTTTTGTAATATTAGCGGGTGGGGAACAATGCTGCGTTANAGCTGCGCTTCTGTACTGCAGTAAAAGTTGGCATAGGCTACTCTTTATCCCGAAAAAATATCTCATTTCCTCAAAATATATTTTTTGTAATATTAGCGGGTGGGGAACAATGCTGCGTTATGCTCGATTTATCGATTTATTAAAACATAGATACGTCGATACTTATTGAAGTATCAACTTGGAAAATAACTTATCGAAAGATATATTACTCAAAAATATATCCGTCCTTGCTATATATAGCCTGACTATTAAATAAATGCGAAAGTGTGTTTGTTTGTTTGTTTGTTTTTCCTTCTTCCACATAAACACAAACGCAATAACAATGCAACATCGCAACCGAGCAACAGATCGACGTAATTTCTTGCTCAGAAATAGTTGGACGGGTGAATGTTGATATTGGCTACTATTTATCGCGAGAAAATATCTCAAAAAATTTACTGTGGGGGGAACTTATTAAAAAAAACCTAAACCATAATTCTGTACTCCATGTGAGCGGAGTCGTGGGCACAGCTAGTAAATTAATAAATAACACCTTAATACATTCCTAACTCAGGTTACTGAATACTGAATTCTCACTTTATCTGCCTAAGAATATATTTAATTGTCTATTCACTATAGCCTATTCATTTACTTACCTTTATTGAACCATTAACTTAAATCTATCTTTTAAGTTAACACTTACATTTAAGTAAAATAACCCACAAAATAAAAATACATGTTCAAATCCCTTACTTACTGATTCTTCAATCTAACAAATTAGAATCTTCAATATCATCTTTCTAGTATAGAATTACTTGTAAATTAAACCTTACTAGCAAATAAAGTGATGCTCTAACCTGGCCGTACCTTGTGTTATTCAACTGCCTTTATTGCACTATTAACTACTGTGTATGGCAGCTTCAGAAAGTGTAGTTAGGTCGAGGAGTAATTAATGCCACTACTGTCTTTATTCAATTTTCTCCATTTCCGCTGTAGAGACGAGCCACTGATACCGGAGTATGGAGCTACATCCAGTTTGCCGAGGCACGGCTAGTACACACCCTTTCTTAATTCTAGCTAGCTGATATATCTTTAGCAATAAGAGAGGCGACCTTCCCGCAGCCTATTGGCGAAGATGAGGGGGCAGTCTGAAATGAACTCTCTGCCGATGAACCCGAGCCAGGGCAGAGGCGACGAGGTGTCGAGGCCTTGGGCCGACAACCACCCAACTAATGCAACCCATGTTTACTCTCGTCATGGCGAGAGTTGAGCCCGTAGGTCTGCGCACGCCTCTCCATCGTTAAGCCTGCTATGTGCCTCAGCGCCACCGAGCTCCTCCTCTGGAGGAGGCAGTGTGGAGGGACGGCAGCCCCAGCCATTCCTCAGCACTGCACTCTCTGGATCAGGGGCAACATCATTTTCATTGCCTTTGAGCCAGTCTTCTTCTGCTCCGCACTCCGGCCTGCCTTCACATCGCCCCATTTCTTCTGTTTCTGCCATCTCACCACTTCTGCCACTGCCATCGCCATTTTTCCCTGTTACAACCATCACATACACCACCACAACCAACACCGCCGTCTCTTCACATGACCCCGCTTCTTCCTTCATCTCCGTATCAACAGCAGCAGATCACAGCACTCACCACCACATTCGCACCATTCCCCTTGACATCCATTTAGACATCATCGCCCCTGGACCCAAGGCCACCAACACCATCGCCGCCATCTTCGCACATTTCATCCTCCCTCCCCGACATAACTTTTATTGCTTCCCCTGTTCGTCAACCTCTGCAACCACTCATGGAAATCTCTGTCTCCCGCCCCCTGCCCCAACCCCGCACCTGAGAAATCACTGTCTCCTGGTTTCCACCCGCCCGCCTCATCCCCTCGCCCGTGAAATCCGGGAAGATGTCACCAATCCTCGCGCCCTCGCCTGTGAAATTCCTGGAAATGTCCTTCCGCCTCACCCCATCCCCAAAGAAATCCATGTCATCGCCTCTCGCCCTCAAGATTCTTCAGCAACACCCACCACCCCGATGGACCAGGACGGCTTCGTGGGCCCAAAGAAATCTGTCAAACGCCAGAAGTGGTCCTGCCCTTCCAACCACTGCACACTTTCCCTGCAAAACCGCTTCTCATCACTGGAATCAATCACAGATATCACAGACACAATCGCCTCCGCATATTCACAGTCACCATCACCCCTACTCTCCGACGAACACCGCCCCCGAAAGATCACCACCTCTCGCCCCCTGCACCAGCAACCACTGCTTCTCATCCCACCACCATCCCCTCTCAACCAATTGCTGCTTCTACACCTGCTGTCCAGAAAATGCCACCTATCGCCTGCCTCATCGCCATTTCACAGAAATCCTTCCTGAACACCAAACAACTGCAATCTCAACTCACCGGCTCCCTCCAAGTCACATACATCCGCGACCGTACCTCTTTTTACCCCTCCATACCTGCGACCATGAGTATCTCTTTCAATACCTCAATTCCCTTAATTTCGCCCCCTACTCCTCCCACCATCCTGATGAGAAGCAGGACTACATCCTCATCAAACGCCTTCCCCTCATCACCACTAAGGAGGAGATCGTTGAGGAGCTGTCTGCCCTCAACATACCCATCACTTTTGTCATCCACCTCCATTCCACTGAAAACACCGCCACTACATCATTGCCATTCACCACCTGCAAGGTAAGAGAGGTTCCACTATTCTACCCTCTGTGCTCCATTGCCTGCTGGGTAGTCACCATAAAACCCTTCAGAGTATCATCATGCACCTCAAGTGTTACTTCTCCCAGGACCTGGGGCACTCTTCTCAACATTGCACCTGCCGTCACCAGTGTTTCCGCTGCTCCGGGGAGCACTGGTCTTGAGATTGCACTTTCCGAGACATCCTGCGCTGCTGCCTCTGCAAGGAGCCGCACAAGGCGACTGACCCCACCTGCCCAAACCATATCTGCTATGCCCAATGCCACCCCCTTGATCCTACCCCACCTCCACAGTCTACATTCCCACCTCCTGAACACCCAACCTCCAATCAGCTCGTCATTTCCCCCCTCCAGAGTTTACCTACGGCCAGCTCGCTCTGCATCTGCCTGACCCACTTCTGGGTCACAGCCTCTCACACTGTCACAGCCTCTCATCCCGTCACACCGACCCGGATTCACTCTGCCCCAATCATGCCTCCTTCTTTCTTCTGCCCCTCACCAAGCCACTGCTCCTACTGCCACCTCCCTCTCGGATTCTCTGCAGGGAATCATTGATTTGATCCGCCATTATCTCCCCCTCATTCGTGCCACCATCACTGCCCTCACCCAAGCCCGCTCCACCACCGAAAAACTGGACATTCTCCTGAATGTAGCTCTCTAGTTATTTGGAACTAATGTTCACTCCTCCCCAAGCTCACCGACCTCCGTTCTCTCCTGTCTGTTCACAAGCCCGATGTCGCCTTCATCTCAGAAACATGGCTCATCCCCATTATCGCACTCTCCCTCCCAGGGCACACCATCCATTGCAGTGACCACTTAGGTTACGGCAGTGGGGTGACCCTTCTCCTAAAATCCTCAATTTCACATCATCGCCACACCATCCCTACATCACCCTCATGTCCCTTTATTTACCACCGCAACACCCATTTCCCTCTGATTTCTTCACCACCCTCAGCCATGTCAACACTCACATCATTATTGTTGGCTATTTTAACACATCCCATCCGAACTGGAGTTACCCGTCTACTAACCACCTGGATACCTCCCTTAGCCAGCATCTTCGGTGGTTACCCCTTCATTTCTCTGCACCTCCCTCCCCCGCTTATCTCCACACACCTCAACTGTCACCCCTACACCTTGACTTCGCCATTTCAACTCACCGCCCCATTGTCTCCAAATGTCCGCACCATCACTTCAAGCTCATCTGATCACGTCCCAGTTCTTGGCCTCATTCATTTTCACCCTCATTCTCTTCCTCATTTTCCCTGCTTAAACTTCCCCTCCGCCGACTGGCTAGGCTTCCATAATTCCTTTCACAATTCCCTCGACCCTACTGTTTCCTTTAACACCCTGCGGACATCGATCTCAAAATCACCACCCTCACCACTGCCATCACCACCCTCACCACTGCCATCACTTCAGCCGCCAATTCTCACATCCCCCTTCGCTCCCCCTCTTCTGCCTCCTCCACTTCTCACCCGAATCCGAAACACACTGTCCCTGTGGAACCACTTCCATGACCAATAGCAGGCATCCCAGCTCCCGCAGGATCGGAGATCATGCCTCCTACGGGACTGGTGCCATCGGTCAGTCGGGAAGTGGAAAGCCAACAAGAAACTGTTGCACCTCCATTCCCGAACCTCATCCAATGGCTCCTTCTGGGCCCATCTCCACCACCTTCAGGCTACACCCACCTGCATTCCACCCCTCACCACGCCCACTCTCACCATACCCACCCTCACCACCAAGAAGGCCACCAAGAAATCGGATGCCATCTGATCATTCCTACACACCACCTTCGCCTCCATTCTCCTCCTATCTCTTTCATCCTTGGACTCCTCGGAGGACGAGGATCACCCTTCGCTCTCTCTCGCAATGTCATCCTCCCCCTTCTTCCTGCTCTCCACTCATTTAGCCTCACCACCCCCGCCAAAATCTCCTCTCTTCACTATCATCTCCGCCTTTCTGCTGCTGCGGAGCCGACTCGGTTCCCGCCACCCTAATCCGCACCCTTCCCCGAAAAGTCACAGTCTTTCTCACCCACCTCATCAATGCCATATTCATTCACTGCCATTTTCCCACCCCGTGGAAATCCACCATCGTCATCCCCATCCCCAAGACTGCCAAGCCCCTTGACCGCCCCCCTTAATAACGACCCATTTCTCACCTTCCCATCGTTTCAAAAGTTTCCGAGGAGGTAATTCACCATCGTCTCCTCCACACTGTCTTAGCAGCCAACATCCTCCCCAACCTCCAGTTCGGATTTCACTCTCACCACTCTATCACCCATGCCATCGCCCGTGGGAACGCATCATTGTGACAGTTTTATCACAATGCCAACACACAGGCATTGTCCTCCGCGACCACCCCCGAGCCTTCGACTCCCGCCTCTCAGCCATGGACATCCCACCCTATCTCACCCACCTCATCTGGGCGTTTCTGGAGGGTCACTCCTACCAGGTGCGGGTGGATGGATCACTCTCTCACCTTCACCACATTCTAATCGGAGTTCCGCAAGGCTCATTCCTAAGCCCCCTCCTTTTTGGCCTCCACATCGCAGACCTGAAAGTTCCTCCACCCACCCATGTTGTTCAGTACGCTGACGACACATGTCTTCTTTCTTCCTCCGTCCACGAGAATATTCTCAGCAACCCCCTCAGTCGCGGTCTCACCACCTTCAACAATCAACTTCACGCCCTCGGAATCGGGCTCAATCACACCAAATCATCCACCATTCTCTTTTCACTTCAACACTCCCCTGGCGTTCTGCCACCATTCTTTCACTCACCCCCATACATTGGTCACACACTCTCTGTTACCTGGGGTCATCTTTGACTCCCACTTCAACTTCATCCCTCACCATGACTCCATCACCACCAAAGTCCGCACAACCACAATTCATCTCGCCCCTGTTCTTCGCCCATCCTCAGGGATTCCCCCCGAGATTCGCCTCAACTTCTTCTGCACATTCATCCTCCCTATCATCATATAAGCCCGCCCACCTGGACTCACATCATCACTAATATTCTCCTCCCCCCCCCACACTCACATCTACTTCCGATCACTTAGTCTCATTCTCCGTCTCCCCCTACCCATTAACTGTAACCAAGTACTCGCCACCGCTCATTTCCCACATTTATACACCGTGCTCGCCCGCCTCACGATCGCTTTACCCATTCCTGCGCACGTCACCTCACCAACCCAACAATCCATCAACTTGTCAACCTCATTCCACCCACCGCCTTTCCTCGCCGGCCGCTTCTCTCCACCTAATATCTGAGGAGGGACGCCGACCGGACTCCGAAGAGGACGACTCTGGATGACGATTGCCCCTGCCAAGGCTGATGCAACAATGATCCATCCACACCTCTATGCTCATTACCCCTAATCACCAATTTTGTCTTCGCCCCCAAAAGTAATTCCCTTACATGCATCACCTCTACACTTCGCCCTCTTGCTCTCTGCCGCTCCACGTGTGCCAGAACTCCAAACAGCTGGCATGCTCCTCGTACAATCACACTCATTTCATCATTCAGCAGCCCACACTATCTCAATCTACACAGATGATTTTCCCTGTAAGTACCTCCGGTCGGAATGGCACCACTCCACAGCTACATTGGTTCCCTGGGCACAACATCTTCTTACACTGTACAAAAAAAAAACAGTACACCATGCATCACAAAGAAATAAGATTCGTTTCATTCAACGACACCAGCAAGGAAAACTGCACCAAAATCGTTTCGATATTATGCCCGACAAGTTGACAGTGTTGACATATTCAACTGGTGTAGCTTCACTGGTGTAGTTTTGTGCAGAAAAATTTACATATCTTCCGGTGTAACTACACTGGTGTAATTTTGTGCAGCAAAGTTTACACCTGCATTGGAGGAGGTATAGTGCAAAAAATTGTTGCGAAATTGTATGTGTCTGCTGAATAGTTAGTCCAGTGTAAGATGAAGGATATTTCAATTCTTCACGATAACAGTGGAAGAACACTGGTAAATTATAATGACAGATATATGTTCATTTCAATTAACTGTAAGCGTCAAAATTGGAAATTGAGATATTTCCACATCGTAGTAGAAAATATAACCTCAACACATCACAGTTGCCACACGTTCACTTAAGATGTACGGAAACGAATTGTTAGCAAATGGAAATACTGTTAAGGTATATGACTTGCTTGTTTGATGAGAAAAATCTCTCTTGAATTGAATTACGAACATCGGCCATTACAAGTATTTCTGTAGGTGCATGTGTATGTGGGGAAAAAGCAAGGAACAGTTATAATTTGGTCAATGTCCATTTCTAAATTGGACCGAAAAATTATGATGCAAATATAACATACCTGAAATAAAAATGGAGTAGACATTAACACTCGCCATCAAATGTTTAATTAACACAACTTATACCTACATTAGTAATGACTTTCAAACACGGCGCTAAATCTCTAAAAATATGAAACAATAACATGGGTTCTTTTAACTGAGATCATGTACTTACAACGGAATAGAAATCTGGGGTAGTTGCACTACACTACATTACAACATATATGCTGTTTATAGTTGAAAGAAACGAAGCTATACTCTTCGGTGCACAAAACTGCTAGATTGCCAATGGTGCCAACTTTCCTTTCACACTATAATATAAAAAGTGGCTGTAGAAGATTTCCTTACTTCGCTACAACGGTTGTCTGTAATGTGCAATTTGGTGTCATTATTGATAGTAATCAATGAAAGTGGATGAAATATTAGACTGGGCTTTGAATCCGATACCAAAACAATATACAAATTTTTTTACACTTCTAAAACCAATTTTGCAACCAATAAATGACCCCCTTAATATTTCTTCCCTCGTAAAATTTCCCCAGCACACTTTATTTCTCCCTTTATTGTGGTTTTTATTATTAAATTGTTTTGTTACATTTTGGTTAATATAGCGAATAGCGACTTTTCCGAAAACAAAGAAAAATTAATGGAAAATGGTATAATTCACCTTTACTAATTACACAGAACACGAATTTACTAAGGGCATCAACATATTATTAATACAACCCACAAAGACGATAGTGGTGAGGGTTATGAATATCAGGGAAGTAATGGGGTATATTACGTAAAATATATTAAATAACATGCTATTGCGTTCCCTAACCACTTTATATCAAAATCACTAATCACACTGAACACGAATTTACTAGAGGTAACATGATATTTGCAGTGCATACTACCAAATGCGACAGTGGGGAGGGCTATGTAAATGAGAGGAACAGTGGGTTAAACATGTAAAAATTATGTAAATTAAATGTAATTTAGGTTCCTGAACCATGTTAAATACAGGAATACTTATCTTAACCCAACCTTACTCCGCGATATGTGTTTACAGGGCGAGAGTGTGCCGACACGAGATAGTGTGTTAGAAAACATGTAAGTATACTTGTGTATGTTGATCCCCTCCTCCGTTTCACCTATTGTGTATTTAGGTTTAATTTGGTTACGTCTACTACATTTTACATGTTTGGCAGCAAATGTACATAAGCCCTTCAATTGCTATACTCAGATGCAATACTGCACAGTACGTTCCACTAAATTGTTTACATTTTCCATGCTAAAACTCCAAATTTATTACGTTACTTACCCATTGAAGTGGCAATCATATCTCCTAGGTGATTAAGCATGACAAGTTAACATATATTAAACTTTATCGAAACCTCACAGACATTCAAATTTTCCCACAATTATTATATTTAACACTTCGCATGGACGAAATGGCACATAAATGCTAGTATTTTCGCACAATAATTTTATTAAAAATGTCAAACAGAATAAATTTCAATAAAACACGAATAATAGCAGTCGCAAACTACAATCCCCCGCACAGTCTAATAGTCAGTGTAAATTAAAGTTGTGGACATTCCCCTCATTCTACTGTGACACAAACCAAAATCGACGCACAATTGTTTCCTGTCTCTGTGCATCGTTGGTCACCGAATGTATTGGAATGTATTATGGCGATACACGCCAACTGTTTATAAACATAACAATGAACTTTTTTTGTATGGTATATTATATGTATATAATTTTTAATATAAATATGTTACATAGTAAAATATTCTCATGAAAATTGGTAATGTAAGCCTTGAAAAATTCAACAAAACTAAGTGATATTCTGGCACTGCTAGTGTACTTTGGTTTGTACCTTTATAATTGTAGTGTGCACCGGCAAAACAATGTCTTGTGTCTAACGTCTTGTAAAATATGTTTAATTTTTCAGAGGTATTCTCGAATGAAAAACACTTTTGTGGCCCGAAATAAATATATTTGACATATATTTAATATGTTTTACCACAAAAACATCCCGACCTTAATCTGCTTCCTCACAATCACATTTAATGGTATATACTGCCAATTATGTAAAGACACAATAAAATTCGTATTATGTGTGATTAGTTGGTAATAACCATATATTACAATATCAGATATTATTTTCCTAATTTTTGGAAAAGTCACTTTCTTTATAATTATTTAATTTTCTNACCATATATTACAATATCAGATATTATTTTCCTAATTTTTGGAAAAGTCACTTTCTTTATAATTATTTAATTTTCTGATATATAATAATTTTTTTTTGTAAAACCCTAATATTGTAGTTAACAATGATTGTGTGTAATTATAATTTTCGTCTCATTCAGCAACCGTCAGAGAGTAAACTTGTTTTGTAATGTTGGTTGCCTGTAAACTCCAGGCACAACATATCGATCATACACATTTTTAAGGTTTGCGTTGCTACTAAATTGGTATTTGTTTGTGACGTACTGATGAAAATTAGTACGCAAATTTGTTATTTCGCATTATTTTGGTGCTATTTGTAGCATAAGTCTCATAGTGTAATAAGAAATTATTTTTGTGCAGAATAAGCATAGATATTCTATGAACTCAAAAAATCAAAAACAAGAAACAGGCGACGGTGAAGCCTCAAGGTAGGCTACAATTTCATTCGTCTTTGTTGTATTTTGGTTAATGCGTTGTATTTTGTTAATCTGCTAAACACAATTTTGGTGGTTGTGTCTGTCAGCGTGGTGTGATTGAAACGAAATGTTTTGGTTGTTGGAGGTTTGTGGCTTGAAGGTTACTGTTCTCTGACCATTTTCTGCAGTGCTTCAGCTGCTGTAGATTTGCCACCTAGACAGCTATCTTCGCCCTCTACTAGTTATTCTGCAGAAGGTGATACGATGAAGCGTGCGTCTGCAAAGAAGCTGATTGAACGTTATTTTTATCAGCTTGTTGATGGATGTGGCAATGAGAACTGTGAAAACGAGCACTGTGCTTCGAGTGGAAAGGTACGTTTGTGTTGTCGACATGTATAGGTTATGGTCTGTCTATAGGCTTGTGTTTAATGTTGTAGCCAGTATATTTGCCAAGTGTCGGGAATCATGCATATTGAAAGGGAATAGCTGAACTTTGTGCAGAAGTTTGTTATAATGATAGTGTGTTAATGCTAGTGTACTATCATATTAAGGGCTCTGAAATAATTGGTTTGACAGGGGGCTGGTGCTCTCTGATTGGTTGCTCCTCTCTTCATGATGTCACCACCAGCTGTAGCCTAGTAGTGTTTGGTGGCAGGCTGTAGGGAAATTGAAACTGTCCAAAATTTAATTGTTATTGGCTGCTAGACACAACTACTATTTTTCAGCAGGTTGTCAGAATGTATGTTACCATTTCAAACACATGTGCAATGTGATGAAATAGTTTGACAGAATTTGTCATCAATATGCCATTGATGGTTACATCACACATTTCTGAAGTCCTGCTAAAGTTCTACTTTTGGTTACTGATTATATATCCTTCTGCTACATGTAAATTTAAACAGTGCCATATGACTGTGTTTTAACTGTCAAATGCTTATTTACTGTTTTCAGTTATTCAAAGAATTAAGTCATATTTCAAAAACCATTTCCTAAGAGTGTCCACAGTTTAGTCCTATAATCATATCTAGGTCAGCTTTAAGAGTTTTTAACAATGTTATGTTGACGATAGTTGTTACGGTTATTATTTTACATTGTTAACATATTTGTTATATACAGCATAGCACATTACACATAATACACTNATAGTTGTTACGGTTATTATTTTACATTGTTAACATATTTGTTATATACAGCATAGCACATTACACATAATACACACTTAATATTTTGCACGACTGTGTTTAACACTGTTATAATTGCGAGGGAAAGAACTGTAGTATATAACCTCGTGTTATTAATTTGTGTTGGGTTATTTTGTTAAAAGGACAGCCTTAGTTGGAATAAAAATTAAAAATAAGGGATAACCAGTCCAACGAAAAGACAGAGTAAATTCAAGCACGCAACTTGTTTCGCTTCTTTATAGTACGCAGAAACGACAAACTTNTTCGCTTCTTTATAGTACGCAGAAACGACAAACTTAAAATTTAAAATAGTGGTGAACATGCACACAAATAGGCCTACCGTAACTTTTATTCTGCTCATTTTATATGGATTGGTACTTCCTATTTTCTAGGTTTATTTCATTATTTAATTAAATTTATCTGGCTGGGCTTAGTATTTTGTTGGGGTTGTGGCTAACATTCAAATCACAGAAACGTAAGCACGTTGCACAATTGTGTTTCAATCACCTAGGACAAGATTACTATGATGTTATAAAAACAAGTGACTTTCAAGCAATTAATTTTGTATTTAAAACAGTTCACGTTTAAAATGTATAAATTTCACACATCCAATATTTACAAACAAACACACATGCGCACACACACACACATGCACTTTACAGTATATTTATTCCTTTTGTAGAAAAACATATTTATCACAACATTGTAAATTGCCTAGGTACGTTAAAAAAACATGAGTACGAACTTGACGCTTCTTTCAGAAACATGCCATGTCATGTTGTCGGTGTTGCCAGCCACCACTTCTGCCAACTTCGATTTGTAATCGCCCCGCCATCACATCTAAATACATTTTAATAAGTTGGTAATTATCTAGTTTAGGAGCTTTTCTGAAAAACACAATAAAAATTTAAAATTATGATATATTTCTACTCTACTAATGATGCAGAACACCAATATACTAGGGGCATTAACGTCCGACTAATTTCGTAATATGTGCCCACCTAACCTAACAAAACCTAACCCCACGATGGGCAAATCACTATTTCACATTTTTAAACTAACCTAGGATAGTTGGATTTTACACTAACCTATGATGTTAGGGTTTTAAACTAACCTAGGATAGTAGGGTTTTACACTAACCTAGGATGTTTGGGTTTTATACTAACCTAGGTTGTTTGGGTTTTACACTAACCTAGGATGTTTGGGTTTTACACTAAAATACGAATGTAGGATTGCAGGGATTTAAAGGAACCGTAAAACACACCAAAAGAATGTAAATTGACTCACCTAGGTAGGGGGCTGGTATAATTCCTCTGACGTTAATAGACACAAACAAACATATTTCGCAAGTTTTTTTTAATATGTTCTACTTATTTTAACACTACGGCCGCTTCAATATCAACTAGGTAAGCTATGCTGAATTCATTAAAACAACTTTTGTTGGCATAAAACGTTTCGTTCATAAACGTAAACAAACTGTCAGAAACAGTCATCTCACAAACTTGTTCAATTTTTTAAAATATGTTGCACTTATTTTAAAGCGATGCCCCTAGTATATTCGTGTTCTGCATCATTAGTAGAGTAGAAATATATCATAATTTTAAATTTTTATTGTGTTTTTCAGAAAAGCCCCTAAACTAGATAATTACCAATAAGTTTTCAAACAATAAGATCTTGTTTCAGTCATAAATTACAAATTCAAAAATCATATTTTTGCTGTTATGAGTATGAAATATGCTAAAATTGAGATCATGTTAAATTTTCTGCTACTACAGGCACTGCGAAATTTCCAGAGAGAGAGAGAGAGAGAGAGAGAGAGAGAGCGACAAACTCTCCTCCGCGTATTTCTTCCTTGGACGAAAAAAAAAACACCATGTTACTTTGGCTTACGCACTGTAATTTGCACAGATATTTATAACAGTAAGAATGAAATATGTTTCCTTCAGTGCTACCTAAAATTTCAAATATATTAATAGGCAACGTTTAATTTACAAATAACATACCAAAAACCGAGGTTAAAATAATATTTATCTGTAAACAATTTTTTACTAGCCATTGCCAACGTACTGCTGCTCTCACTGTTATTAATTTGTATTCAATACAAAATAAATTTTACAAGTTGTAGAAGACACCAAGTTATAGTTTAATTTTTTCAAGAATTCAATACTTTAAATTTAATCACATTGTTATATATTTGTGGTATACAAGTTATTGAAAAAACATTGTAATATTCCCGCTGGCTAGTTACGATATATTAATGCCGGCACACAGGTGGGCGCCATGTTGTTAACGTTCGGCACTTGTTACACTCGTTATTTATAATAATGCAACGGCTTGCTCAGAGGTAGAAACACGAGACTCAGTAAATTGAACGCTAGTTACTTAAGAAAGAAGTTCCAGATTAGTTTGATATATATATATATTTATTTAACATTCAGCCACACAGTTCACAGACGGAGATTTAGTATGCAGAGTACGAACCTCTCTTGAGATAAATATAAAAGTACAGACACAGCGCCACAGTAGTTTACCGGTTATTGTCTCAAAACTTGCATGAAAATAAATATCATATGCGGCTACCTCCCACACCGGCAGATAAATAAAATAGTAAAGTCTAGTGGCCGATGTGGGGGTTCACGTCACACACGACGCGACCTAGACTATCATTGTACTACGACCA
The DNA here is from genome assembly GCA_002778355.1 of Clitarchus hookeri. Classification (NCBI taxonomy): domain Eukaryota; kingdom Metazoa; phylum Arthropoda; class Insecta; order Phasmatodea; family Phasmatidae; genus Clitarchus; species Clitarchus hookeri. The sequence continues at coordinate 398,444 of NQII01001797.1, forward strand.
CTACTGTTCTGACCTGCCCTCACGGGCGACTGCCCCGAAGTACCTTCTTCCGACGACTGACTTCAAAAAGACTGCTCTGAGGGCGACAGACAGGCGCCTCTTTTTGTGCTGCCTATCACCCCCTTCTCCTGAGATAACGGCCTGGCCACGCACGCTCTCCACAACGTTATCGTAACTACGCCGCAGGAAACTAAAACTTTGCTGTCAACATAAATGAACCTCTCGTACAACAAAAACTTGTTGACGTTGCCTGAAAATGTGCCGAAGGAACTAAAACTTGTCGACGTTGCCTGATCCACAGAAACTAACTAATCTAATTAATGCTGACACTTCCCAAAAACAACGATGTTCGAAACGAAACACAACCGGACTTCTGATAAACGTAACCCGCAGACGTCCGCCCAATAAACAAACACGGGAAACGAGCAAAGCCACAAGAAGGCACAAAAAGTGCAAAAGTGAACATTCCATGAGTGGAATAAAAAGTTAGTTTCTGTCACGTNAGCCACAAGAAGGCACAAAAAGTGCAAAAGTGAACATTCCATGAGTGGAATAAAAAGTTAGTTTCTGTCACGTGCTAATTAATGAAGTGCTGTGTTCTTTATATAAGTCCTTTGCTGCCGTAACGTTGAAATCATCCGCCATGTGGTAAGGTTTTTTAAACATTCTTTTTTATTCGAGTGAGAAAAGTAGACGTCACACAAAAAGTGAGGCAGTGTTTGAATTGGCACTTTTGGTTTACTAAAAGGTCACGTGACTTGAATTAGTTGACAAAATGATGATGTTCTTGGGATTTTAGTATGTAACAAAATTCGCTAAAATACAAAACTACCAAATCGCAACCAAACTGAAGGTACTAAATAGTGAATTTGAACACTGCCAGTACAGTTTTATTTTCAGATTATTTCTACATTTCATATTTTCACGCACAAAATAATTTTCAAAGAGTGATTCAATTACTGGCATAAATCAAGAAATTTTAAAGAGTTTTTGAGAGGCGATAGGTTATGTATTTGTAGTAATTGGTTTCTAATGCTTCAATTTTTGGTCTTCTAAATCTCAATTATACTATTCTTAAAGAATCGCGGGTATCGAAGAATCGTGGAATCGTATTTGACATTTCTTGTTATTGGTTTTATGTAGTAAACTAGTTGTAAGTATATATGTAGATAATGTCTCTTATCAGGGCTCTACAAATCCCGAGCGCCAGGTCGCCGTAGCGCCTAAGTTTTTCATGCTGGCAACTAAATTTTGCAAGATATAACTTAAAAAAAAATTTCCCCTTTTGATTTGGTTGTATAGTACCGTAGTTAAAAACCTAAGCTGATTGCATTACAAAATGTACAGCATACTCTNCCCCTTTTGATTTGGTTGTATAGTACCGTAGTTAAAAACCTAAGCTGATTGCATTACAAAATGTACAGCATACTCTTGAAGGGATTCGCATTGCACAATACTGTAATTGATATTGAATGTTGCCCAGAGTGTGACANTGAAGGGATTCGCATTGCACAATACTGTAATTGATATTGAATGTTGCCCAGAGTGTGACATAATTCAGGGAACATCGAATATAGGCTGTAGCCTATATAAACCAGCAGATGCAGCATCATGCGCGTAGCCTGGCGGTCTTGCTTTCGCTGCAAGCTCGCCGATCCGTTCTTGAGATGGCAGGGTGGCTTGGGAGTTTGGAATGCAGTGTTGTTAGGATAATAACAACTTTAAAAGTTGCCCGCCAAAGAAATAACCACTACGGTACAACTGTACTGGTATACGATGTTGACATGCTGTGGAAAACACTACTATCGGCACACTTAATTATGTTAATGAGATGACGCGACTTAACCTGTTGGTGTTCACGTGATGCAATAACAGCATGCCCGAGCTAGTGACTAATTTTCAAGACGTGTGGGAACTGAGGTGTGTGCAACTAAGCTACACACATCAAGGGGTAGAAAGGATGACTCACGTAGGTTTCGGTGACGAACCTGACAGTTTAAGAGGCACTGTCTGCCCTGGCCACCAAGCGGCATGCAGAGTTTGTCATTTACAGCCAACTTGGCAATGGTGCAAGTTTGATAGTAGATCACAGCAATGTTCCCTATGTTGTTCCAAAGGTTTCGTAATGTGAGAACTGTATTAATTTCATGGTAATCGAGAACCGAAAACTAGATGTCAGAGCAAGCGTAGACAAATTTTGTTTGAATTAATATCTGGCGCCTAGATTTTGTTGTGTGGCTCCTAAACTTTCAGAGAATTTGGAGAAGTGTGGTCTTTATTAGTATTAACTGTTCTTAATTTCAAGTTTCAATAACAAACAATGGTAATTACAGAGACTTGGGTCATATCTGAAGGAAAGGTTTATAGTACAAATAATGGTATGTTTTGAAGTAGGTAGCCTACTATTAATAAGAAAGCATTTTCCTTTGGTCACATAAGTATATTTTCAATATAAGATAAGCAGCACAATAGATGGCTGGGCCATGAAGGCATGGGGAATGGTGGGGTGAAATAGATAAATAACATGAAAAATGTTGTTAGGGCATTATAAATGAAAAAAGGTGCTATATAACTTTAAGAAAGGTTTGTGTTTAAAAAAAAAAAGTAATTTGTCTAAGATTGTGACTTCCAAATTTATGGCAGACGGTTGACACATCGGGGTTTAGAGTAGTATGGGCTCGGGTGGTTGTGTGGTGTTGAATCACAAACTACTGCAGGCCTGTTTGTTAATTTATATGTGCCGACTGCTTGGTTTTAACTGCATTTCCTCTGGCTTACTTTTGTGGGGCTTGGCTCTGGGTGGCTTTGAGTTTGACTTGGTCTTTGACAGTTTTTGGCCCTACCCAGGAATTGCGCTTCCCAGGAGTTTTAGTAGTCGAGGCAAAAAGCAGGTCGTGGACTTTGGCAGTTCTGCGACAAGTTGGTGCGTTTCCCAGTGGGCTTTGCTATCCTCTGAAGGAAGTTGTGGTTGTGTTCTGTTCCATTCCTTGTCTGGACTAGTGTCTTAGACAGGTCTGCTTTGCCTGAGTACTGAGGGCTTTGGTTGGATTTCACTGCCTTAATCCGCTCTTCCCCTCAACTGGAATAAGACATACAGTAGATGGTGTAGCTGGTTAAAGGGTTAGGTGGTAGGTAGGGGTCTGCAAGGTAATGGGATAGAGGACATCCTTGCTGCTCGAATATGCAGTTCTTGTGTATGAAACAAGTCTATAGGATATTTCCCCCCTCTTGTGCTCCAATCCTCTGTTCCCAGCAGATCTAGATGCAGTAGAGCGAACGGAGGTTGGTGTGTAGAGAGGTGTGCTTGTCAGTATTGTCCAAATGACAGGGTCAGATGACAGATTGCATGGTCACTGCACCAGGTACCAGATGTAGAAGTGATCCCCTCTTTAGGGCACAATTATTCCCGCTCCTCACTGTCTTGGGGCCCTAACCTGGTCCTCTCTCTGTCCCCTTTACGGTCACGTACCTCCTGGTATTGATAGCTGAGTTAGTATAACAAGGTAGGTAATTGGCTGAGTGAGAAGCGGCCAATTAATCTATAAAGAAGGGTTTGAACTATGGATTTTGCTACATGGAATAACATACGACACATTGATGTGACACTGATTTATTCCCCAGAGGGTTAAATGTTTGGCACACGCCTGCAAAAGTGTAATTTGGTGTGCAAACTGTAACAGCTCTACTTTGTCATTACTGCAAGACACACCAGCACAGTGTACTAACTAGGACAGCGCTGCAATCACGGCGGTCGAGACACTGAAAGAGTTCAGGCCGGCTCAGCCTTGCTACTGGATGCTAACTCGAGGTGCTTGCTTCCACGCTCCTCAAGTGGAAGAGAGAGCTCTGGAGGTGTAGGTCGCTGGATATCAACTGGGGTTTTTTGGACCGCAACTCAATATATAGGCGCTGCAATGGGCCAGGGTTGTGCTGGGGTTTCGGCTTGGATCCTTATTCCGCTGAAGCTGTGCTGTCAGGCTCTGCATGAAATGGGGGTGGCAGTGGGTTGTTTATCCAGCCAGTCATGCATGCACTTAGGGAAGTAGGCTTGTGCAGGCAGTATCAGCACTCAGTTTGGGGTAACAACCCCTCTTAATTCCTCCCCATTCCAACTGCACTGATACCTGGTAAATTGCTTGAAAATGAGGGGATATCCGCACCTGGGGTGAAATGTCATGGGTGCCACACACATCAAGGTTACAATATTTTGTCAGGTACTTGGTGGAGTTTGTGTTTTGCAGTCAGTTTTGATAAACATGTTCGTGAAGTGTAACCTCCCTTTAAGCAATTAAAACAAAGTTTTTGCTCATTCACCAGTTGCGCCCTGTCATCTGTAGATAACGACACAAACTTATCACGTTTGTAAATTAAATAGGGTTGATCATACACAACACACTGTTCATCCTTTTTCACTACCACTGATGTAGTCCTTTGCCAAGAGGGTTTTTATACCTGTCTTAGTACAAGATGGTTGTGCTTTCAATTGCATTTTGCTGGGCTCATCATATTGTGATGCAAAACCATGAGCAGAAAGCAGGTGATCATTTTCATGTGGTGTTGCCCGATGCTTGAGGAAGGAAAGCAGTTACTCACATGTTGGCAGTTGCTGGTCCACAGTAAACTCAAATACTTGGCAAGTGCCGGGTCCTGTGATGACACTACCAACATCTCTTTCGTATCATTGTCTACAACGAAACATGTAATTATCAAGAAATTGAAGCCTTGCACATCTTCGAGCATAACTTCTCTGGCTGTTAACCACTACCACAATGACAACATGCTCTCAACAGTTATCTGCAGCCAGTTTGAGTCTGCCACTGTACCATCTTGGCTGGATAGCCCACAGTCACTCCAAGAGTTCTGCATGCATATATAAAGGAGGAGGAAGTTCTTCTATCAAAACATTAGATGACAGTATGTTGTCTTTCATTCGTCCACCTTCGTTTCAGAACTTGATGCCAAGTATTCAAACCTGGCAAACCTATTACCAGCACCAGTGTATCAACCACCTTTGCATCAGTGAACCTCCTAAACTATGACATTACACCATAAACTCTTGCCAATGTTATTTGTAAAAAAAATTTTAATGTAATATAAATGTAGGTAATAAAATTTTTTTATAAAAAGTATAAATTATTAGATATATATGTTAACATAATAAGTGGGTAAGTTTAGACTAGGAAAGTCATCACTGGTTATACTGTAAATTAATTTTCCTTCAAAAAATTTTAACAGTTTAGCATGAATCAGGAACACATGATATTTCAAAAGGTGTCTTTTTTTAGTGCTACTGATTGTTGCTTAATTAAGCTGCACAGTTTCTCTACAACTTGAGTTGATGTGATGATTTTAAATCTATTGGTGCATTGAAATACATAATAAAAATAACATGATGATGAAAGAAAATGAAATGCAGTTTGTGCATACATTGTTTATAATAAAATGTTCATTAAAATATGTACAATAATGTAGGTAAAATTAAATTACAATAAGTTACTGTGAGTCCACAGGATTATGAGTAAAATTATGTGTATATGCTGCTAGCACGATATCTGAAAGCCTGAGTGATGGTTACAACTTGAACAGTCGGACGTGCGGATGTGGGTTGACTAACCGCATGCAGAGAGCACGCGTGCTCTGCTTGTACTATTGCACCAGAAAATATTGAATTTTTGCTTCAGTTTGTAGAGAAAATTCGCTAAGTTGGACTGCTGTACATGAGGCACGTTTTATCACTGTTTTTACTGAAACCCAATTAGGTGTTGCGAGATTCTGGTTGTGTGGTCACAGTGATTCGCCATTGGTGATGTCGCTGTCCTGATATAGCCGTGCCACAGTTGCTGCCTCCTCCAAAGAAGAGTGTTGCGCCGTATGCACCACTGCTGCCTGTTGGTCGGCAACCTGCTTTACACCTCTGCATGCTTACCCCTCCAGCCACCAGCCGTGGAGGGGAACACAGCCCAGCTTCGGCTATCTCTGCCGCTTTCTCTTAGATTCTATCCCTCCGTCACCCCGCGCTGTCCCTCTATTCAAAGTATAAATAAGGTCCGTTGTACTTGTTTCGAGGCAGCTCCGTTGCAGAACATCACTCTTCCCGGCCACGAACCGACACTGTACAACTTCTCCTACTACTAGTTGACTCACCCAGAATGTCACTGCCCAGATGCTTCACCTACCACTACCTGCCTACCGCAGTACCAGTTGCAGAATGATATGGTACTGGGCCACCTACCAAGGCCTTCAGTGCCTCATGACTACCAGTTAGAAACACACGTACAGCTCACCAGTCCGAGTACCGTTCGCCTGGGGTTATCCTCGCCTTCCACGCCACCGCGTCTTGTGAGACTAGGTGATTCCTTGGTTGGCAAACTGGGATTGGCCCTTCAGGCCTTAATCAGGGTACAGGTTGGATTGGATGTGTGTGTTTACTTGTTACGGCAATAAACATACGTAATCAAAATTGGCTGATTTATCTCTTAACAGCTGCTGTTCTTCTAGGCAAATACTCTTACAGAAGCAGGCACGTGCCTCAACCCCTTTTCCTTCCTCGTCTTCAGGGAGCTCCGTTTCTACATGATGCTTGGATCTATGGCTATACTGCTTTCCTGAGTAACACGAGTTATGTCTTTCCCCCTGCTATTGTCACCTGTAAAGTACTTGGGTCTGCCGGCGATGTTCCACCCACCAACATACTTTTTCAGGAGGCCAAGACCTACCTACCACACCCCCGCTTGTTCTTTGTTCCTCTCAGGCTGTGCTCGCCCCTACAGAACACCCACTGTCATCCTCTCTACGCTAGTTCTCAGTATTGCCATGTCACAGGGCTAGGCGAGATAAACTTGCCAAACAGCAGCTAGTCCTGGTTGGAGGCCTTGTAGAGGACGAACAGTGTGTGTCAACCGGGTGTATTCCTGGAAGAGAGGCTGCGGCTTGACAGAAAGGAACAACTAACATGGGCAGCGTAGACTGAGAGACCGTCTTCAAGCTACTGTGGCATGTTCTTCGCACCGTGTCCCCAGTGCCTCCCACGTTGCCCAAGAAACCTGTAGCTAATGAACGGCCCACAGCAGTAGGAAAGGTGGTTAGGCGCCTGGAACCCCAGACCAGCTACATACCTGCCAGAGTACATACAGAAAGAGCCAACTCCGACTAGTACCCCTCCCTGTGCTCAGCAGGCCATCATAGACTTGCCAAAGGCATCGAAACCTGCACTTAATAATAACTCCATGAAGTCAATGATGCCTGCTTCCCAGCGGTCTGAGGCTTGCGATGCCATTAGCTCCAGAACCTCCTGATAGGTGAGATATCAACAGTAATAACTTGTGTGGACTTCAATGCACGCCATATTTTCTAGTTTGTAATTGGTGTTATCCTGGATAAGCTAAGTGATTTACGGAACATGTTTGTGTGTGGCACAAATGTTTAATTTTGTGTGGGTTTACTAGTAATAATGTTGCCAATATTATTGAAGTTAAAGATGAAAAATTACATTCTCAGACTTGGGAAATAATTAATATCTTATCATTTTTGGAGAAGGAAGCCCAAGTTTTGGATCGATCAATTCCCAGGGAAAAAGCACAGTTGCGGACAGCTGCATCTACCGGTGTGTCTTGCAGCACAGTACAAAAAATATAAATAGTAGTGAAGAGAAACGGCTCTGGTGAAGGAACCTCATTTGTTTCACCCGATAAGAAGAGGCAGAAAACTTGTAAATACCTTCTAGACAATTTTGATCAAACAGTAGTTAGTAGGATTGTCTACAAGTTTTATGTAACAGAAAAGTGCATCCCAACAGTAAGAAAAAACTCAGTGGAGGAAATAAATTTTCAAGGCTGCAATATAACTTTGCGAAAACTTCTGAAAAAATTGGTTTTTCGGTGGCAGAAAACAAAATCTCAGCATTTAAATTTGATTGTGAGAACTCTGATATATGACAGAAGCGAATAGATTATCTAAAAAATGTGAGATGTTTCAGAAACGATAATCGTAATGTTGTATATGGGGAGTCATATATTTTGTCTTTGCATGTACAACAGAAATCCTGGAGTGATGATTTGGTATATGGCCTACTCATGCCTGTTTCAAAAGGTCAGTGGCTGATAATGTTTCGTGACGTATTAGTTATGTGGATGTCTCAACAAGCTACATGAGACTACCATCACAACATGAACCAACAAAACTATGATAAATGAGTAAGAAAAAACTTATTCCCAATCTTCTTGCCAACAGTGTTGTTGTCTTAGACAATGCGCCATAACACAATATTAAGATTAACACCTCACCAACATCCAACTCAACCAAACACAACATGCAACAGTGGTTAACAGAAAAACATTCCGTTTGCAGATGACATCATTAAGCCTACATTTTACTAGTTCATTAAGCAGCATAAGCCTCGAGAAACAATTTATTCGATGGATGAAATATTGAAAAGCTTCAGGCATGCAACACTTGGTTTGCCACCCTTTCATGTGGACTTAAAACCAATTGAAAATATTTGGACTAATGTAGAGGGCAAAGTTGCACAACGAAATATCACCTGCAATTTAGGCAACGTGAAACAGTTCTGTGAAGAAGCATTTAATATTAGGGAGCAGACAACTGGAAACCATATTGTGAGCATGTCAAAAAACTTGAAAATAAGTACTATGACCTGGGTGTTCATTTCAATATTGAAATTGATTCCATTATAATTACGTTCAGATGTGTGGACAGTGAAAGTGATACTACTAGGAAGACGACAACACAGGATCTTCAAGTGACAAAATGGAAGACGTCGCTGTGCTGGAAGGGAGCAGTGAATGAGAGTGGTGAGCAGCCAATGTTCTCAGTTACAATGTACGCGTGGTTGTTGTCACTCCTACTGGTTCCTTCCCTCCCTCTGCCGCACCAAGCAACTGTAAATCTGCGATATGTCCTAAGCTTTCAGATATTCTACACCTAGTGTATGTATATGTACTGTGTAAACCTATAAGTACTATGTAGTTTTTTTTTGTGTGTCATTTTCTCCTGCCTAAGTTTACCTCAAGCTTTTTTTGCTACTTGGTTGGGGATGTTTCGAAGAAGTAGCAGGTGAGTAAGGTCTGCCACTTCTTGCTGTTCAAACCATTCTATACACTCAGAAATCATAGCTTCTGCTACATGGTGGCTAATTGTGTTTGGTAATTCCTCGGTGACGGCATCATCATCTTTAGTGTTGCAGTCAACAGGCTTTGCTCCAATTCATCTTCTTTCAACATTTTGTGACCTCCATCGCAGTTTGTCCATATCATATCGTTGATTCACTTCTTCCATGGAAATTGGAATGTTGTTGCACAGATCTAAAATGTCATTGTCAACCTTGGCATTTTCTGTTTTCTTTCCAGTGGAAGCTTCATCTTCTTTTGCATCAGGCCGCAATTTTTTCCAGCCCTTTTTTTGAGTTTCTTCAGCTACACCTTGCCAGGCATCAGCCACATTAAAAATAGTGTGTTTTATTTTGTAAGACTTCTAGAACTCTTACACTTTGTCCATCACTTAATACCATGTTCTGCATGAATCCTTTTCTAAGGCACGATTTCATACTCTCAATAATCCCCTGGTCCATGGGTTAGATTTTTGGAGTTGTGTTCGCTGGCAAAAAATTACATGTTATTTTGCCATCATCACTTTTCAGTTGAAAAGAAGGGTCTGTGGTAGAATTGCCCATTAGTAGCATTGCTTTTGGCAGCAATCCGACTGGTGTTAAATTAGATTTTACTTTTGGCACAATTTCTTCTGAAACCAATCCTGAAATATTTCTTGATTCATCCAGGTGCTTGTTTGTTTATATATTTTACAGGTGAGGTATTCAAGTTAAACATTTTTTAATGCATGAGGTTTCTTCACTTTTCCTATACAATTAAAGTAAATCTGTGCTTACCACTTATTTTTGCACACACCATTACAGTGATGTATTCTTTTTGCATTTTAAAGCATGGCGCAGATTTTTCTGACATTGATGCAAAAGTTTTTTCAAGCAGAGCCTTTCAATTTGTCAGTTTCATTGCCATTATTAACCTGCTCTTTCACTAACTTCTCTATTTCTTTTATAAGTTCCTCTTGGTACTCAGCAATTGCCGAACTTTGAGCACTCTGTTCTTCTCCAGAAATATCCAATTGATGGATGCAGTGTTGGGACTGAAATCTTTATAGACAATCCATGCTCGCTCTGAAAGTTGGGTCTAGACCAATCTTCTTGCTCATCTCAACTACTTTAGCCATTATTATAGGGCTTGATATCATAATGTCTAGACTACGTGCCTGAACAAACCATTGGTACATAACTATCTAAATGGTCCAGTTTTGCTGGTTCCATAGTTTTTCTAACTTTAACAGTACCATTACTTGATTCCATCTTAGAAACATGCTTTTCGATCTTGTCGGCATCTCGTTTGATGTCGCTTAGAGAGGTCCATCTGATGCTGTATATAGGTGCGCTTTCACCTTTACACAGGCATTTGATAATGTAAGGTTTCTGTGGAAGATCCAACACTGCATGCTTTTGTTTCTCCGCCATTTCAAGCAACGTACACACACTAGTTTTAGGAAACAATCTTGCACTGGGCAGTAAATTTACAAAACGAAAAAATCACCAATGTAATAAAACAAAGTCACCAAGCACTACATTAAAAGGTCAAGACGACCATTACATGCGGCTAACTGTTAATAGAAGTTGACTGTAAACGGGTGACGGATGATCAATGTTCTACTGTACTATCAACAAAAATTTTTCAGGCAAGCTGACATACAACTGATAACACGTAAAAAAAAAATTAAACATTGTTCCAGGAACTAAGCTACTGATGCCTTGAAAAATTGTCAAGTGGTTACAGTTGAGTTAAAGTTGAAATATAGTAGTGCTGTTTAGTTTCTGTAAATATTAGGGATAATGTACCTTCCTGTTATGGAGAAAAGTAGGCTACATGTTCTTTCAGAATTTATTGTATTATCATAAAGATACGATAAAAATTAAACTAATCACACACAAATCATAGTTATAAATATGAAAGACATCTAAAAATATAACCAGAAATCATTATCTTTATGTACAGATTATTAGTACTTTTGTAGTGAGGTGATAATTTTATATATAGATATTACCATATTACAGGACTTATCTTTGATGTAACTTGCATTGTGACTTTAGCAAAAAAATTTTCCTTACTGTTTTATTTACTTTATGTTAATATGATTTTATATTGACGAAGCAACACGTGGCATTGGACAGCGTGAGTTGATTTGCTTCATTTCCATGGGAATTTTCAGTTGATACTCCATATTTTGTTCAGTCAAGTTTGGCTGTGAGTCATTCAGTTCACAGCCTACAAAGCGTTCAGCAGGATCATTAAGAAGCACCAGTATTTTTTTTGTATGTTGTCAATTTGTGCCCAAGTGTTACCTTGTTTATGCTGAAGTCACAATAGAATGATGAACAAAACAAAATTTCGCACAGCGTTTTTTCAGTGTTCACAGTACCCTGACAATATTTGTTTGACAAGTGTTGCATTTGGCTACGTTGGAAAATCGTAAAATGGCAAGTCACTCTTTTAACATCCACTGTTTATGGCAAAAAACTTAAGATAAAGTGAATGATTTTCAACAAAATTTAACACAGTGTAATAACATGTTTATAAACAGACAGGTAATTGTGGCACCAAGTTAATTTATTATTTACTACAGTAGGAAAATATGCACAAATTGTTTTGTGCTTTATTTGTATTCTTTGAGCACCCTGATGAGTCACCATGACGAAAAGTAGCAACAGAAGCAATTTATGGCGTGCTTTTGGCGCTAATTTTGTTGTACTGTTGGGGCTGGCCATGCTTTCTGTTGGCTGTCATAAATTTTGTTTGTTTGCGACAGCCTTGGCTGTCGAGTGATGCTTGTAGTGCTGTTGTTACTCCAGCCTTACTGGTGTTTATATAAAAGAGGGTTAGAAATTTTGTGTGTGTATATTGGTATTTAATGTTAGTAATGTTGTTTTCTGCCCTTCCAGTTGAAACAGTTGACACGGAACCAAGCAGCAGCTCAGGCTATCCAGTTGTTCTCAAAGGAGGCACGGCTCTGTGATGCCCAACCAACAAAAGTGGCAAGGACACAGTCCAACAACTCTGTTACAAAAGACAATACTTCAGAAAATGATGGAAGTTTGAGGTTGCAGCCCACAATTGCAGAAGCACCTACTGTATTAAAGAAGACAAATCAGCCAGACAATCAGTTCTCCATGCAAACTGTCACAAAAGGTACACTGTATTTTCACTTTGTTAAAAAAAATTGTGGTTGCTATCCATTTTTGGAATTGTGTACCTCATTAAAGACTTGGCTGATAACTGGGTGAATATTAGTACGTTTAAAGTAATCATTTTTCTAGAAATATTTTGCAATTTGTCATCATTCAAAATTGTCTCCAGTCTGTGGCTAGTTAGTTCCGTTAGCTGCCCTTTCCATCCCTGCCCTGCGTTTACACTTTCTCCCCCGTCACAATCCCTCTTTTATGTGCTCATCCTATCATTCTTGACCTGGCATATGCCATCTTTTCCCATTTTTCAAGTGCACCATTTTCTATAAAGCCTTTTCTCACATCACATTCTTTTGACATGCCATACTACCTCATTCTTGTATCTTCTATAATCTCTGTCAACCCATGGTCCTTTGTCCTTTCCCACATAGCTTCGTCCTGTATCCTATCTCTTTTTTTCACTGCCAGCATTATTGATGCACACTTCATTCCCATGGCACCTATTCGACTTCATTTTATAATGCATTGTCTTTTGTGGAACAATTTGAATGCATACTTGAAACATATTGGTAGACACTTAACATTATAATTAAGGTTCTTCATGAACACAGTTACTGAGGTATCACATTCATAAGGAAGGGATGCTAAACCATTAATGCCTCACACTTAACCCAAGGCATGGCCAATAATATTTTAGTGATCTGAAGCCTCCGTAATGGAGTTTTCAAGGTGAAAGTCTTAGTACTTAGTTGTTTTAATTGTTTTTCCCTCTACAAATTTAATTCCAGATAAATCCGTTCCGTTCCTGACAGAAGAGAAGCTGGTAAACATTCTGGAAAAGTGTAGGCAAGAGAACTCTTACTCCTTGCTCATTCGGACACTTGGTGAGGTATACTCGAGCGTGGAGAGTCTAAGTAAGAGCTTCCTACGCACAGGAACAGAATCTCCGCTTGAAGCTTTGCTTGACAAGGCACCATCAGACCTCAAAAACTTGAAGAAGGAGGATGTTCGCACCCTGGAAGGGGAGCCAGACAAGGATGAAGACAGTAAGGAAGATGAGGAAGAAGCAGGGGCGTGTTCTGTCAAGAGAAAAAAGAACCCAGATGATTTTCTTGTCAACATACCAAGCTTGCGGAGGGCGTATCATGTACTTTTTCAGGTCAGATACTAATCTCTTTAATTTTTGGTTTCTACAATATTTGTAACTCGCTCACTCATGATTTATAATGGTCATTATTTAATGTGTTTTTAAGGTTTAACTTATAAGCTCTAAACATAAAGAATATAAACTTTACTTCTAAAAAAATCTAATCACTAAAATGTACCTGGAATTGTGGATATGCAATGTTTAATTTTACTTAGTGTTATAGTTGCTTCATGTTTTGATGCGATGAAGCTACGAACTACAACAAAAACAATGATTTAATATCCAGAGCATATGAAATGTTTGTGTTGCAGCTAAAATAGATTGCTGTTTATACTAATGTTTGTAGGCGTAAATGAAATGTAATTTTTATCACTGGTTGCCTTTTAATGCTGTGGGATGAGTTGCCACTGATTTGATAATACAGCAATCTGCAAAAACTTTGTCTTTTAAATGCTTGGAATGGGAGATGCTATTAAAAATGATGTTAAATTTTACTGTACATGTGTGTTAAACAACTGACAAAATGCAGGTATACTCTAAATGGCTTTTTATTTTATTTAGACCACTTCTGCTTTGTTACTATGCTTTTGTGTTGTTTTGTGGGTGGTAAACTTTAATAAAAATTATTTAAAGTGTTTAGAGAGAGGCATTCAAACAGATACATATTATGTTCAAGGAAGGTGTGAGAATTGTGTTGAAGATGATATTTGTGTAGACAGTACAGTAGTGACTTTGTATTAATTCACTTTTTTGAGCCAGAAAGTACATAGAGGGGCATGATTTGTGTCCAGGTACCTGGAAACATTTTTGAGAGTGCTCTGGTGAATGCGCTGACATCGCTAGCAGAAGATATGGACCTGACACTGCGGGTGTACCGGGAGAACACTATGGATGTGGTGGCGGCGCTGGTCATAGTGACAGAAATTCCCTTGCTGGGCACGTCGGAATATCTGGAACGTGCGCTGCCCTACCTGTGCAAGACGGCCGGCCACCTGACTCTGGGCGCGCAGGCGCGCCTGGCTCGGCTGTGGTCACAGTACTGCCACTCCCGCCTCAAGGGCCTGCTGGAGGCACTGCAGCAGCTCATCACGCTCAAAGTGATCTCGGGCAGGTTCACACGCGAGTATTGTCTGCAGGATGAGGAGGGTATCACTGCTCCCACCAAGCTCATGAAGGTTAGTATAGCTGGTTGTATCATTGATTGAAAACTTTTGAAAGCCCTGTTTAGTTTCTTTATTCAACGCATTGTACACTTCCATGCACACTTATTATCCCAGTGACTAGTACTTGTGTTTCTTGACAAGTGGTAATATTAAATTTGCCAGAAACATAAATTTATTCTGTTATGTGTGTAAAACAAAAAGGGATTTTTGTTTGATTTGTCATTAATTTAAATTTATCTTTTTTAATAATGTGTAAAGGTAGTCAAATTTTGTTAATGACGAAATTGTGAAGTTTTTCCTAAACACATTGTTCCTACAAATGTGTTTCCAAACATTTATATGATTTTACAGTATTTGGTTTTTGCGGAATAGACAGTGATGTGCAATATTCATTATTATCTGCAATATTACTATGAATTCATGAAATGTACTCTACATTTTATCATTATCACGCAAAACTAATAAATTGTTGTACATTTTCTGCGAATAAACACTCAGTGTATAAACAAACACTTTGAATGCCATCGTATTTTTCGATGCGCCATAGATAAATTGACACAAACAATGCTGCTATACCATGACGAAGTAATGCTGCATACAACGCTCTAGAGCTTGTTCCTACATGAGCATGTGCTGTTAATTTCCAAGAAAGCACTTCCCATCATCGATGGCCATGAATATCTTAATCTTTGACAGTAACGAAAAGAAGTTGCACATGATGCAAACAAAAACAAATTGTAGATGGAATATCCAAAGGGGTTAAGAACCAAAATTATAGTTAGTATTTATTTTATAAAAAATATAAGTATAGGCGGTTCACAAAAAAGTGATCACTCTTGAAATCAACCTATTAAAAAAATCACTGCCCTTAACTGCGTTTATTTTAACGTAAGCAATGACTCAATACTCACAGTTAAGTTGGTAGCAAACTATGAGTAGTTCCATGTTTTAATGTCTTACTGGTCGTAAAGTTAAGAATTGTTACCTGCAGTTCAGTTTCTTTTTGATGTATGCAAATATGAGTAAAATGTGGCATGTTTCTAATATCTACATTTCTAAAGTTTTCACATCATCACCTGGCTTGTGCGATGTTCAAGTTAGTATATTCATAGTTTTTTCCTCTCGTTCTGTGCTCATGTGTCAACAAATCCAGCAGTTTACAACCAACATGATTTAAAATGTTTATTTGTATCTTCTGAAATAAAGTAATTGTTAATGTAATAAATAAAATATTTTATACATATTCTGAGTGAAGTGGCATTGTTATGGATTTCTGATTTATTTCCATGTAGTTAATTGTCCCAGAAATTCTTGGAACGTTACATGTCGACCTGGACAGAGTACTGCTTCATGCAATTGAAGACTGTATAAATTTTAAACCTCGAATAAACTTAAAGAAACTTCGGATGAGTGTTTTGTTATATTTGTGTAATGGGTTGCAATTGTGAAAGCTTAAATAAATAAATGTGTGCATGTTATTTAGTGTGTAAGCTATACCCAACTTACGATTGTAGAGTTAATACCTCGGAAAGATGTCACTCGTTTTGAAACAATAAAGGTACGGAAATGTTTTATACGGCACGTAAAACATTCCTTGAGTGTTAGGAATACATTAAAAAAGTGTTATAACATCGGTCCGAATGGTTGAATTTGTATGATCTAGTATATCAAACAGTAATTACTTATTTCCACGACTATCCTCAAAGGTAAGTAATATGGGGCAAAATTAGATTCTGCATTAAATGCGTGGATGGTGTTTCATGAAATGCATTGTCATCTGTTGTGTTTTTGTTTTTAATATTATGGTGAAGTTACATTCATACATGTCTACACATTAAAATCTTATGATTTTTTCCATAAGCAACACTGTATGTCTTAGCAAGTACAGCATTTTGCATTTATGCACATACACACACCTATCTGTTTAACATCACACTCAAACCATCCCAGCGGTGATTATAATTTAATATTTATGTATATATCGAACCACTGCACTATGTACAGAAAACCGTGATATTGCTCATTCCATGTACAATAAAAAATTGTTGCTCACAGTCCAACCATGATCTACTGCAATATTAAACTTGCGCTGCTGTCAAGTTGTTCTGTAAATTACTGAAACTCTGCACACTGTTTGGTGGCCTAAGCAGATTGCATCCCTTAAACTGCCAGCCTGTCACTGAGACCTGCGTGAGTCATCCTTTGCACTCCTTGATGTGCGTAGCATGGTTGCACACATCTCAATTCCCACACCTCAATTCCCACACCACTTAAAAGTTAGTAATTTGCTCAGGTACTCTATTGTGGCTTTACTGAACACAAACAGTCATGCAGTTTCATTAATGAAATAAAGTGTGCCGTTTGTAGTGTTGTTTTTCACAACATGTCAACATAGCAACAGTACAGGTGTGTTGTAGCGATTATTTTTTTTTTTTCCGTGGAAGTTTGTGTTGCTACTTGTCTGGTAGTCACATTTATTAAAGTTACGTTATTGTTCTTACCATACTGCGTTCCAAACTCCCAAGCCACCCTGCCATCTCAAGAACGGGTCGGTGAACATGCAGGGGAAGTGATATGGCCAGGCTATGTGCATGGTGCTGCATATGCCGGCTACACTCTATACTTGATGCGCCGTCCGCGTGGCACCTGTGCCTATACTCTGTGCACAGTGAATTATGCTAGATTTGGTGCAACATAAAATATTGATTACAGTATTGTGCAATGCGAAACCCTTTGGGAGTATGCTGTACATTTTGTAATGGAATCCGCTTAAGTTATACCTAGCAAAATTTAGTTACCAGCATGAAAAACTTAGGCGCCATGGCACCTGGGATTTTTAGAGCCCTGCAATATTGAAATGTGCTTCAGTGTTGGCTAAACCTAAAAGAGTAACAAACAAAATGACACCAATTTTGAAAATAATATGCCAGTCTCAAACTTGATGTATCATATAATTTTTAGTGTGTGAATCATCTAAGGTTTTTAGTGTCTGTTACATGTAATGTATGCATGTATCGTGTGAGGTTCTGTGTATGTTAACTCAAGATTTAGTGTACATTTTTTAGTAATTTTTTAAAATCGTATTATGCATTGTATTCTATACAGAAAACTATTTTTTTTTTTTTTAATTTTTTGATAAAATAAAGTTTATGATGAACAAAACAAATTTTTCACACCAAAATATATCACCAGGAGGCATTTTCACACCAAATTTACTACCAAAAGTTTTTTCTCACCAAAATATTTTTTTATTCTGAAATATAACACAGAAATGCCAGGTTTTATTTACCAAAATTAGGCAATTTTATTCAGAATTTTTATTGGCCTTAATAATGTGTTGTGGAATACTAATACTATTCCTAATTTACTGCCAGCAGTGGAATTTTGAGTTTTTATTTGTAGTTTGATTTAAAAATTGCTTAATAAAATGGCTATTGTGCATTACTTGCCTTTGTGTCTTTTATTAGGCAGCAGGGGAGCTCTGAATCATGTAGGAATGTAGGATATTTGTCATGCCAATTCTGAGCAGTCTGTTAAGTCGCCCCCATTTTCAATTTAATTTTACATGACCCTGATGCAGCATCCTGTCTGTAAATGTTGCTGTAGTATTGAGCAGGAGTGCAGGGGATGTGAATTTCCTCAACTTTCTTTGTTCACATTACTCTTTGCTGAATTCAGACACACATAAGAGAGAAACACTTTTAATTGCAGTATTTTGTGCCAAAGTTATATTGTGTGGATACCTGAAGAAGTTTGGAGCATTTTTTACTAGGAACCCTTTTGTTTTGCTGGGCATTATCAGTGATGTGCTGGATGTGTGTTTTTGCAAAATAATAAGTTTCTATTTGAACTGGGTTGAAAGGGATGTTTGAAGTACATTTAACATACTGTTTTAGATCTGGTGGATGTGTTACTCTATGGAAGTGATGGTTTTACACAGATCCTGTATTATGCAAACATCCTAGCTGGGAAGCTGGATCCACCAGAGTTGCGGCAAGAGGACACTAGTGCGGCGCCCCTGGACGACACCCTTCTGAGCGACCTGGCAGTGAAGACCCCGCGACCCGCCCCCCCAGAGGACCCACTGGCTGCCGAGTTGGGGGTGAATGTCCTTGACTCGCGCCAGCCGTACTTTTCCTTTTCAGAGTTCTATAATGAGCCACTGAGTGATGCTATTGAAATGGACAAGGACTTTGCATGTTACAAGAGTGGGGAAAGCCTTTCGCACCTGGCAGATCGCAAGTTCAGTTTCATGAATTACGCTTTTGTGTTGACTCCTGCAACAAAAACACTGGGGCTCTACTATGACAACCGCATCCGCATGTACAGCGAGCGACGCATGTCCTTCTTCAACACTGTTGTGGGCCAGCCTACCAACCCCTATCTGAGGCTCAAGGTTCGGAGGGACCACATCATTGAGGATGCTCTTGTTGAGGTGTGTATTGCCAATTTGTCAGTAGCTTTTCCAAACTACACACTCCAATATAGAGTTTAGATTCAGTGGAACCGCACCATAACAAGTATGGGCTATAATGATACATTCACTTTAATTATAAATTTTTAATGCACCATCATATTATGTATAGAATACAGGATTAATACACAAGTTTAAAACAAGTGCCTTTTTGTGTTCTCGCTTGTAATGACAGCATTACTCTTACACAAGTTAAAACACATGTAAGTGTTTTAATTTTTGAAGTTCAAACACGTCCCATAGAGAGTCAGCTGTCTACATTTGTTTCGGAGGACAAATAGAAGCTATTATGTATTTTAGGAAATAATTTATTTTCACAGTTTGATACATGCAGTTACAAATAAGAAACTGCAAAAAAAATTTTGTCTAAATCTTCTATCACCACCACTTATTCTAATTTTAAAATCTTTATGTGAAAGATGGTTGCATGGAAAATGCCACTGTCAAATGTGCTCAGTCATATTTTATGGTCAGCATGTAAGTTTCCATGCATGTATTGGTATTTGAAAAATTACAGGCTGTCCATGAAGTGAGTCTGATAACACTGCATGAAATGATGCTCTACAGTAAATTTTGGTTATAATTATAATTTGCTATAGCAATGATTTATTTCACTATCATCGGTTGTCTTTACAGTGTGGTTCCACTGTAGTTGCAATTCTGTTGCTGTCTGGGTGTGTGCATGTACTATGGTGGTGTCAAGTGGAAAGGGTTCACTTTTGAATAAATTCTAGCACAACAGCTTCAATTGTGTTGGAACCCACTGTTAGCTTGGAGATTCCATCATCTATAGTCTTACTTTGACACAAAGAACTTTGGTATCAGTAAGCTACACAGTGCTTTATAAATGGTCGTTAGTGTAATACATGAGACCTCATAACTTTGGTGTTGCGATAGTGCAAAGAATGATCTTAATTGTCATAAATAACTTGAAAAATTATGATTTTTGCATTTGTATGCAAAAGCTATTTTATCCATAAATAACATCACTGCACATATGTAAATGTTTACTTTTTAGCATGGTCACATCTGTTCTTGGCAGTAGATAATATGGACAGTGTTAATAATGCCACTTTTCATAAATACAGTGGGTCTTGCATCATGAGTATGGTCTATGAGTGGCTATGACACATTCACTATAGTGATGATCACTATATCATTCTTTCCACATGTTGAAACACTTGTAAATGTTTTCATTTTGTTCTTTAAATAAACAAAGAAAGTAGTGATGGGTCCAAACCCCATGTAATGTCGCAGTCGTCAGAATTTGCGACTGGAAATTACAGCTCGGTTTTACTCAATTCGGTATAGACCTAAAACTTAAAAGGCGCCATATAAAAATAAAATTAATTCAAGTCTTGGTTTAGTTCCTTTGTAATTTTATTTAAAATTCAAATGAAACGGTTCACAAACAATCTTCCAGTATGCAGAGTCACGAACAGTCAGTTTTACCAGACAAACCGGCAAAGAGCAGGGCCATAGTAGTTCATTTATTAATTTTACTAAAAACTTGCGCTGTGAGATAAAATTATGAAGGCAGGAGGGACTTTAGTTCCCTCCTGACACCCTTTCGACCTCCCACACCGGCGGAAATAATTTTGTAGAAGACTGTTGTTGGCCAAAATTAGTTGAAGTTAAAAAATAGAAGTTAGGTCGTGGGTGCTTGCCGGTGTGGGTTATAATTTCCACTCTTGAACAGAAGTGTCTTCCTCGCGGGCTGGTCCTACTCTGTTAGCGGGCGGTAGGCACTCTGGGCTAAAGTCTCCACGTGCCTACCCCCACTCCTCACCTNGGCTGGTCCTACTCTGTTAGCGGGCGGTAGGCACTCTGGGCTAAAGTCTCCACGTGCCTACCCCCACTCCTCACCCCGGGGTGCCAAAAACGTAACCAAATAAAGGCATGGCGTGTCTCGGAATCCCTTCGAAAACCTGTGCGACCCCTGTCGCAACCACTCCCCACGCCATGCCGAACTGCGTTATAGTAAAAAATAATCAAACTTCTAGAACATTCTAGAAGGAAAAAATGTCTCCGTGGTAAAAGCCTTTATCTACAAATGCTGATGTGAACAAAAACTAAAATTTCCGAAAAGGCAAACGTATGACAGATAAACATACCAACATGGCCAAAACTTTGAATACTGATAAAATATTACAAATACTTGCAAAACAAAAGAAAATTAACCAAACATCCCAATTTAAATGATTATAAACTGCGTCATTACACCCATTTTGCAGATGATATTACTGATACAGATCTTTGTGGCTGATCCCGCAGATAGTGACGATAAAAGTAATTTCATTTGTAATTTTTTATATGGTGTCTGAGACCATCAAAAAACTTTTACCACCTCAGGAAATATGCCCTTTACACAGTTTGCAAACGACTTTGTGGGGAGCATCTTGTTTTACATTTAAATACTCCCAAACTTCACTTTTTCTGTTTCTTTCCATATCAGATTAAAAATTAGACTACAAATAAGTATGCAGACTTACATGCTAGTTTTTTCATATTTGGCTATCAGGTACAACTGAGTTCACGCATCCATTAGTTTTTATTAACATGTTTGCACATTAACAGTTTTTAAAGTAGACACAAAACGTTTACCCACTTTTTTTACTGCAATGCAATATTTCAAATTTATTTGTTCAAAACATTTGTACGCCTAACCGTCATGGTGAACGACCTTCGATACAAGAAGGATGTGTGTGTAATTATATGCTCAAGAGATTCATTTAGTCTTATATATAAAACTATATACTTATTTTGTTCCAATAACCACCGCTATATTAAGAAAAATTAACTAAAATATTTAATAGCTTATTCACAATTAGGATAATAATAAGCTAACCAGAAACGTAATAAACNCACGCATCCATTAGTTTTTATTAACATGTTTGCACATTAACAGTTTTTAAAGTAGACACAAAACGTTTACCCACTATTTTTACTGCAATGCAATATTTCAAATTTATTTGTTCAAAACATTTGTACGCCTAACCGTCATGATGAACGACCTTCGATACAAGAAGGATGTGTGTGTAATTATATGCTCAAGAGATTCATTTAGTCTTATATATAAAACNACCTTCGATACAAGAAGGATGTGTGTGTAATTATATGCTCAAGAGATTCATTTAGTCTTATATATAAAACTATATGTTCCAATAACCACCGCTATATAAAGAAAAATTAACTAAAATATTTAATAGCTTATTCACAATTAGGATAATAATAAGCTAACCAGAAACGTAATAAACNAAGAAAAATTAACTAAAATATTTAATAGCTTATTCACAATTAGGATAATAATAAGCTAACCAGAAACGTAATAAACGTTATTTACACACTGTCTAAAATCGTTACTTTTGAACAGAGTAGAAAACTATGGAGTTTCAGGGCACCGACGTGATCAAGATGGTGCCGTGACCTCAATCGCATGTATTTTATGCTGTGTTCTCTGAGCTGCTGTGATGACCAACATTTACACGTAATGCTTGGTTCACGATTGAAAACAAATACGTTGTTGACATTGTAAAAAATGTACTTACTTGTTTGATGCTCATGCAAAAAATTTACGTATTTGAAGTTTGCATGAAACCTGTACGTGTTTGATGATCATATGGAACGAGTACATGTTTGACATTAGCGTAAAACATGTACGTGTTTTTTTTGCAAAGGAAATTGTGGTTTCGTATACCTGATAGAAAATGTGTGACAATGACTATTATAGTGGTAAAGTGCTATTTTTTCCAAATGAATTTTAACTACCTCAAAAGCAGGTACCAGTATTATAAGTTTAATTGCATTTTATTTTACGAATTTCATCAGGTATTGTTTATAAAGAGTTAAAATTTGTAGCAGCAACAAAGCCAGCCATATCTGTATCCGTTAAATAATTTTTAATCGCGTGTTACTAAAAGATAAAAATAAAATTAAGAAAATAATTTTTTTGTTGCAAAAATAGAAATACTTTGTTTGTGAAAACATGTCCGGCAAGATAACCAATTTGCCGTAGTTTGTATGTTAATTAAATAATTTGGGTTGATGAAATGATTTGGTTGGATCATGGCTGATTGTAACAGATACCAATTTTGGGTTTATCGGCCAGTGCATTGGTAGCGGAATCTGTATCTGTCCATCCCTAGTAGAAAGGTCAAAATAATGTAAATGACTTTGCCTTCCCTTGTACACATGTGTCTCATCCCTTTTTTTGCTTGCAATATGGTACCACTGCTTCATTCCTTTCTTGTCCTTGATTGACTACTGCCCTGTTGCCAGGTGGAGAATATTGCCCTCATCTTTGAACATTGTTTATGTTTAAAATTAGGACAAATGAACGCTGCTGTTCCAAAATTAATGATATTCAAAATCTCGGAACTGTCAGGTTTAATTACACATCTTTCAGAGTATTTGCAACACCACCGCATTGAAGTAAAGTGTTAGGTAGTGATATTACTTACAATGTAGTTAGACCTAGACTTTTGGGCACCAAATTTGAAGTGGTTTTGTTTTAGAGGGTTTTACACTTGTGTATGTGTGAGAAAATAAAAATAACATAAATAATGTTTTATTTTCTTGTAGTAAAGAGAAAACCATATAATATAGTATAAAATATGTATGAAGTTTGTCTGGCGTACGAGTGATGATTGCATGAAATTCCTAACACGCTGCTTACTTTCTCTATGAGCATGGTATCTAGCAAAGAGGACAATGATGCCACGTAAGTCAGTGTCCCTTTGATTTTGTGGCATGAGAAAATTGGCTTAAACAAACAATTGAGGTTCAGAAATGCCAGAATATTTAACCTAAAATACAGGTAAGTCTACCCTGAGGCAATGGCGACGTATTAGAAGAATATCCTTCGCAATACAAAATTGCAAAACACATTTACCCTTTTTCTTAGCATAGCAGAACACAAGACACTATTTCATACAATTTGTATGAAAATAATAATGAGACAAANTAGCATAGCAGAACACAAGACACTATTTCATACAATTTGTATGAAAATAATAATGAGACAAAACAAGCAAATCACAGAATAAAGAATTCTAACTACTTCAACAACTATGTGAAGCATAACACAGCAGGTAAGTGTAAAGAAATAGTTGTTTTATTAATTGAAAAATTTTACTTGAAATAATCTGAAAAATCATTAGTTCAGTTTGTTGTTTCAAATCAGTAGAAACCAGAAAAATAAAAATAGCTGCCACAAATTATAATCATTTTGAAATGTAATTAATATACTAAATCACTTCTCTAAAACTCAGCTAACAAAAAGTTATATTACATGACTTTATCGTGAACTGGCTCGTTAGATTACTCATTAGTAAATCAGCAAAATGTTTGTAGCAATAACTCGGCTTTGAACATAAGATTCTCACTATTGGCTTCTGGTACTGTTCGTGGAAACTTAAACGCCCACATAAAATTTNAGATTCTCACTATTGGCTTCTGGTACTGTTCGTGGAAACTTAAACGCCCACATAAAATTTCAGATTAAATTTAACATGTTCCAAATTTACTCTCATCAAGTTCAAATATAATTGAGATATTCCAAAACAAATTAAAATGACGAAAAGTCTGTAGCTCTCAAAACATAAGATGAAGTGGCACACTTCCTACACCCTAGTAAGACCTACAGCCTCTGTAGGTCTTACTTATCATATTGGGGGAGATGGCAGCCGAAGTTCTTGTAAAACACTCCAAAACTAATTTCAATGCTGCTCGGGCTTCTTTCGTGCTCTGCATATTAAAAATAACTTGATGCCTCTCACCATGCTAATCTTGCAGACAAAACCTTACGTAGATCCACTCATGGCGTCTGAGGAGAGAGTAATTAGTCACTGGGGTTCACATGTTGATGCCAATTACACTGGAAATTCCTAAAAGATGTCACTTCCTTCTAAGTAATATATAATCAATCCTGTAATTTAATGCCTTTCTCCGTGGCCAAAACTTCTGATAAAACCAGGTAGAAATGCAAAGAAAAGACAATGATACAAATAAAATTAACATTGCCAAAGGTATCTGAACTCAGTTCGCACGTAACAAATGAAAGAAATAGAACTGTCAACGTAAAAAAGTAAACAAACTAAAATTAATGTAAATATAAATTTAGAGGTGATATTCTGATTATACAAAACTAGTTATAAGTGAGGGTAGGAGTTTGTAACGTAAATAAATAATTACTTTTCTTCAAATAAATAAAATACAGCTCAAACGAAACTAAAAGAAAACTTTAAATGCTGTCTTTTTGCATGGATAATGAGAATCTAAGTATTATGTGGAATAATATATATAGGCTGTTCATGGTAAAGTGAGCACCTTTGCCTTTGAGGCCCTAGTTACTTTTTTCCTATCAGTTATTTTTTTTATCCTTTCACAAATTTTTAAAATAAATACGTATTGCCATGTAAGCAATAAACACAGTGTATATACTTCACGACACTTGAAAGTTAACATCTAAATCTACAACAAAATATATTTATTGACTATTATACTATATGAGACAGTTTCAAAAAGTGCTCACTTTATCATGAATAGCCTTTAGTTAGAGAGATGCAAAATTCACATTATTATTTGGCATCAGGTTGAACTTCACAGTCCCGTATATACCGGAGCCGGCGTATTTTCTCCATTGGCTGCTGCATAGATGTAAAGTCACACAATTTCTGACTGAATTGCGTGTGATTGGGGAACACAATTGTGAAGTGTTTATTTATTGGTGCGTCCCCAAATAATAACGCAAATGTTGCACGTCTCCACCTATAGTAAAGATTGTTCGTTATTTTGACTATCTAGCAACAGTGTCCTTTTAGTTATTTAGTTAGTTGATGATTTAATTATATCTGTCTTCCAAGGATAAATGTTATGTTGTTTTTTGGTAATCTGTGTTTATTTTGGGTCTATGAGCAACAAAACATTTACTGGTAAGCATTTTACCAAAATGTGTTTGAGTTCATTGTTTGTTCTTTGTATTGTGTCATATTCTTGTATTTTACATACTCTTTGTTTTGCGTAATATGTTCACTCTGATCTTGTTTATAATGAATCACTGTTATTTAGACATGATGACTCAGCAAAATCTGTTTACTCACCTATCTTGCTGCTTGGAAATAGCCTCGCACTGGGCTCCTAGTTTCCTTGTAGAAAATTTACAGTCCTTGTTAGTTCCCTATTTTACTATTTACAATACTAACTTTTCATTGTCTCGGCACATTTTTTTTTTTTTCAAGTACCATTCACTTCAGAAGAATATTTACATTCTATAAGTCATGTCGCGTGCATAGGATTAATGGTGGCACAACGTACATATTGCTAAAAGTCATTCATGGAATTTCCTTTTATTTTCTCATAAGTTATTTCTTTTTGTACTGGTGCCATTGAAAACCATGTTGTACAGGAACTATATATTTTTTATGGATATGTAGTTATATGAGTATAGAAAATAGTGAAACACCGAAGTATATATGTAACAAGAAGGCATTTCCTGAGGTCTGTGATGAAAATGTGAGGCTAACAAATGCCAGCCATTAATGAGGATACAACTCGAGCCACGCCCAGTGTTGCGGCTAGAGGATCTGAGAACATACTTTATACAGATAATGCAGCAGAGATGGCACCATAAAGCACACAAATGTCACATTGTTTGCAAATTGTTGCAAATTACGGACATGTGTATAAACACATTTATGCAACAAATAAAAACAGATATTCCTGAATAAATGTGGGTGGAGTGAACAGATGTAAAATCTGAGATTGCAACCGTAAAGAGACAAATGAATGCTGTTCAAAATCAGCAAGAATCACAGCTGCAATAAGACAATTAAGAGATGAATTGTTTTTGCATACAAACTGCATGAACACTGCTCTTTCCACTGTATTTCACAATTGCGTGAGGTGACAAACAGCCATTTTGACCAAGTGGATGCAAGTTGGGAGCTGTTAGGGGGAATTAATTACAGTGAGAGATAACATGGGACTGTCTGTGAGCTAGACTCAATCATCGAAACAGTTGCAGTACAGTTACCTAGGCNTACAGTGAGAGATAACATGGGACTGTCTGTGAGCTAGACTCAATCATCGAAACAGTTGCAGTACAGTTACCTAGGCTTTAAAACAGGGTTGTGGAATATTGCATTGCAGATTTCTGAAAGCCCTGAAATTTTGCAAGCTGTAGATTAACAATTGAACTCTTTGGAACATAATTTTGAAGCCAAATGATCTCAAAGTGAAAAAGATAATCAGCAGGCTAGAGAAAGAGCAGAAAAACAGTTTGGTGAAAAACTGTCCAGATTCGATTACCATTTAATTGACCTAATTTTGTGTGTTTAGAACCTAATATTATCTAATAAAGAACAGTTACCTACTCCTGCACAAGTGGCTTTTAAGGGAAACTAACCAACAATAGTAAAATCAGAAAGCAACACCTTAACCATTGCCAGTACAATCAGCTGTAAATCCCACAGCCACTCTTTTGCATCACCCGCCAAATAATGGGCAGAGGTTTTACCAACCTTTTCTAGTCTATCTTACGTAAGTCCAATTACTTTTCTCAACAAAATACAGAACAGGCGTATGTTAGATTATTAAACTGACTGATTTGGATATTTTAAGATTTATAATTATCAGTTTGAAGGGAAGTGCCTATTTCTTGTGGGAAGTTGCTGAAGATTAGGTCTCATCATATCAATATTTCAGGCAGGGTTTCTTACAACAGTTTTGGAATACCAAAATCCAAGGAAATTTTAGGTCACATCTGCAGTTCGAAAAATTTGGTTACACTAAAGGCAAATCCCTAGAACACCTGTTAGAGGTATATAAACAAATTAAGCATTTCTCTGCCCCCATTAAAGACGAGGAGCTAATTAAAATAATTTGGATGCGATTACCATATCATTACTAGGTCCAATGTCATCAAGAATACTAGACCATAGTGAGTTTTGCAGTTTATAAGGATAAAAAATTTGGAAAGAAAAACCAAAAATAATGCTGAATCAATCCAGGGGAGCCACTATCTATCTTAATACAGTAAAACTTTACTAAGACAGCCCCTCATGGTTTCCAGAAATGTCATTATGACAGCTCGGTTGCTATGGATATTTTGANTAAAACTTTACTAAGACAGCCCCTCATGGTTTCCAGAAATGTCATTATGACAGCTCGGTTGCTATGGATATTTTGAAGAATTTTGGACCAATTTTGACCCACCTCCATAACCTATACATCAAAATTTCCCCAAAGTCCATGTATTTATTTTTAATTAAAAATAAATTAATTTTAATAGACTTACGTTTTCTGAAGAAAAAAAAATTATGCCTGATGAGGCTTATACTTAGCCTCCGCTTTTCAATTCAAAATGTTGAACATCGAGAAGCGCAAGGATTTAGTGAGCATTGCAAATCCATCTTCAATAGTGTAAAATAAACTTGCCTTTGGATGGAATACTAATTTAATTTTCAGACATCTTCTAAATAAAATAATGCCACAAAAGCGTATGTGTTATTTTTTAAGTTTAATGGGAATGGTGTGGTGAAACTGAATTCGGATTTTTATTGTATCTTCATTGCCTACAATGACTACGAAAAGAGTAACCAAAAAAATAACACACTATATGGTTGAGGAACACAAAAGCAATATAAATACACACACATATAGAACAAGATTGAATGATCCAGTAAGACAAACACAAAAACAAAAGAAGATGGCACAATTATGATAATATGAAAACAGGAAAAACCACAAGCGAGACAGACAATGCAGTAAGTCAAATTAAATAGACATATAAAAGGGTCAACGAATTATAGTGCTAAACTATAGATGCCAAACAATTACAAAGACTGTAAATTGGATGCTGTATACTTTTTGTGCCAAATTTTGCAAATGAAACTGAAGCCTCGTTTATACCATGCACAAACACTATTTTCTGAAACCCATTTTACTAAAATTTTGATTTTAACTGACTGTATAAATGCACTGAAGTGTCATGCCTGTTTGTTAAGTCCGATGAACCCCAAGAAATCAACCCAGTAAAAGGGTGGGCGATGTCGGTGGTGGGGGAGGAGAAGACTGTAAGTTAGGAAGTGATAATTTATCATCAAAAACTCGTGATTTCACAGTCCAAATTGTATTTGTGAGTCAATCTGTAGGCTTCCACGTGGCTGCTAGCATGTCCAACAAAACTAAATGTAATAAGTAGTCAGCAAAAAGTAATCAAAACCCAAGAGAAATCCAAGTCATAACAAAAGCAAAGTGATAAGGCAAGCGAGCAGATCACAGTGGCATGACGAACACTGAGGGTAGTCGCATCGTGTGCTGGAACATTTGGATGTCTGAGGGGCAGAGGGAGGGTAGGTATTGCCCAGTGCTGGGGGCCTAGGGGGGTGGAATTTACTTTTAGATTAGGTGGCCCANTCCTAGAGGTGGGTCCCGAGTTTGTAAACTTATATCAGATGAGTCGCAGCCCAGTCAACTTTGGGAACCACTGCACTATATGGTTGAGGAACACAAAAGCAATATAAATACACACACATATAGAACAAGATAGAATGATCCAGTAAGACAAACACAAAAACAAAAGAAGATGGCACAATTATGATAATATGAAAACAGGAAAAACCACAAGCGAGACAGACAATGCAGTAAGTCAAATTAAATAGACATATAAAAGGGTCAACGAATTATAGTGCTAAACTATAGATGCCAAACAATTACAAAGACTGTAAATTGGATGCTGTATACTTTTTGTGCCAAATTTTGCAAATGAAACTGAAGCCTCGTTTATACCACGCACAAACACTATTTTCTGAAACCCATTATACTAAAATTTTGATTTTAACTGACTGTATAAATGCACTGAAGTGTCATGCCTGTTTGTTAAGTCCGATGAACCCCNTACTAAAATTTTGATTTTAACTGACTGTATAAATGCACTGAAGTGTCATGCCTGTTTGTTAAGTCCGATGAACCCCAAGAAATCAACCCAGTAAAAGGGTGGGCGATGTCGGTGGTGGGGGAGGAGAAGACTGTAAGTTAGGAAGTGATAATTTATCATCAAAAACTCGTGATTTCACAGTCCAAATTGTATTTGTGAGTCAATCTGTAGGCTTCCACGTGGCTGCTAGCATGTCCAACAAAACTAAATGTAATAAGTAGTCAGCAAAAAGTAATCAAAACCCAAGAGAAATCCAAGTCATAACAAAAGCAAAGTGATAAGGCAAGCGAGCAGATCACAGTGGCATGACGAACACTGAGGGTAGTCGCATCGTGTGCTGGAACATTTGGATGTCTGAGGGGCAGAGGGAGGGTAGGTATTGCCCAGTGCTGGGGGCCTAGGGGGGTGGAATTTACTTTTAGATTAGGTGGCCCAGAGGGCCCCGTACAGCGCTCAGCAAGAGAAATGCAATTCGCAGCAACCAAAAATGTTAAACGGATTTCCCTCAAATTTTAGTTTTCATCTAGGCTCCCACCATCTGATTTTTCGCAGTCGCTCTGCCATACGTCCTTGGTCCCGTGAAGTGCAACAGAAATGCAGTTTTTTTTAAAAACTCTTGACATTGAGGTCAGTGGGTATCAAGTCTAACTAATCATGACCACTTGCACATTTGATTGAATTAAGGCAGCTTCAGTCTTCCTGTGGGAGTAAGTTCTTGTTTGCCACTTGTCGTCCATTTACTGTAAAACTGATGCAAATTAATTAATTGAGTGACTTAAAATTTATGTGATTCTTCCAGGAATTGTAACCAGCTCCGTCTTGCAGTCACTTATGGCTTTTCTAATGTNTGACTTAAAATTTATGTGATTCTTCCAGGAATTGTAACCAGCTCCGTCTTGCAGTCACTTATGGCTTTTCTAATGGCCTCCATTAGATGCCCACAATAATTTACCAATCTTAAACAGCAACAGTTTTTTAGTAGAGGTCCAGAACGATTGTTCCAAACACATTTGACCCAGTCATGTGTTACCTTTTCATCTATCCACCCTTTATCTTGAACTCTTGTGTACATGGATACTGTCCTTTTGGCAATGTTTTTTGTTTAAAAACAACTTACGGGGCCAGTTATCGCTAGCATTAAAGTACAACACAATTTTTTATTGCCTGTGTAATTTTTTTCTGAAACTATATAATTTTGTGACATGTCAAAGAAAATGAGAGCCTGATCCACATTTGCAGTTTGCAACAGCAAAAACAGAGTTTCCTGATGACTACGAATGACATACCTATGGAAGTTCAGCACTTTACCTATGTACTTCGCATGCAGTTTCTGGTAAACAGATGTTCTTCACACATTAAAATTGTTTCGCTACAAGAAACACACTACCCAGCCTATAGATGCCTTTAACTGACTCATGTCAATCTCTTTTTCCTGTGCAGTTTGCTGGGCTTTCATCTGCAACATGTTGTACGACACTGCTTACCTATTATTTTGTAACTCATGAACATAATCCAGTATGTCAGCATCAATGTCTGCAAATTATTCTAGTTTTGTACTACGAAAAGCCTTCCTACAAACATTCACTTCCAAGACCTCTGTGTTAAGAGTTGTCCAAATCTCTTCAGTCAATCACCCTTCCTACAAACACTTGTGTTATTAAAACTTTTCTTTCTGTTTGCACCAGTNGTCCAAATCTCTTCAGTCAATCACCCTTCCTACAAACACTTGTGTTATTAAAACTTTTCTTTCTGTTTGCACCAGTCTCTTATTAATTTTTCGTTAACTGAAAATTTATGACCAGCTGCCCTGTTACAATGCTTACAATGCTGCTCAGTATACATAATTGACGTGCCACGGGAGATGTCATAAACCAATCTAGCCTCCACCACAGCTGCAGCCTCCTCCAAGAAGAGATGTAGCTGCCCCATGCCACAGAGTGCATCGCCTGAGGTTACAGAAGTGCAGCGCCTGCCTCCTGTCAACTTGCAACCCGCTCAAAGCAGAGGGCCTGCTTACCCCTCCAGCCCTGGCAGCGAAGGCGAAACGAGCCGCCCGCTTCGGCCTTCTCCGCTGCCCGCTTCGGCCTTCTCCGCCGCCCTTTGGTGCTTCTCTCTCTCTCATCTCTGCCACACTGCTACCTCTGTGCCCTTCCCCCCATGTCAGCCCTGAGTTCTGTGTATATAAAGAGTTTGCAGCCCTGAGTTTCGGGTTGACTCTCGCAGCGTAGTTGCAGGACGTCACACTGCCCGGATGCATTCCGACACAGCCATCCAGTTGCCAGACGAATCGCTGCCCGACACTGCATTCATGCCACAAGCCTTCGCTTGTCACCAGCCAGCTTCTACGTCTTCGGACTAGACCAACAGCTGCCTCGCAGCTCACGAAGCCTACTACGCTTCGTGGTTACTNAGCCAGCTTCTACGTCTTCGGACTAGACCAACAGCTGCCTCGCAGCTCACGAAGCCTACTACGCTTCGTGGTTACTCTGCTAGCCTAACCATAGCAGTAACAAGTGCGAGCTACCGCACAATTGGGATTACATCCCCCCCTCGGGTCACCGTGACTAGGGACTGCATCTTGGTTGGCAACGTAGGTCCGCCCTTCAGGCCTCAGACAAGTTACAGGCTGATTATGTGTGTTTGTTGTCCTGGCNCTTGGTTGGCAACGTAGGTCCGCCCTTCAGGCCTCAGACAAGTTACAGGCTGATTATGTGTGTTTGTTGTCCTGGCAATAAACAGGCATAAACCAAGCTAATCGAGTTATCACTCTCAGTCGCTTTCTTTTCGTACCATGANGTTGTCCTGGCAATAAACAGGCATAAACCAAGCTAATCGAGTTATCACTCTCAGTCGCTTTCTTTTCGTACCATGATTGCTTTAAGTCGAAAATTTGATTTCCAATACGAACCTGGATATCTATTTGAATTTGAATTTTCAAAGCTTTGCCCACCCGTACTCATCCTTTGCTTGTAGCATCGGCGGTTTCCAAACAGTGTGCCACGTGGAATGCATAAAACGTTCCCAATCCGCAAATGTTAATTAAATCCACAACACAAACTGCAACAAACAACTTAGGCTACCTTTGTCAATGCAGAAATGTTAACTGTACGGCACACACTGANCCACAACACAAACTGCAACAAACAACTTAGGCTACCTTTGTCAATGCAGAAATGTTAACTGTACGGCACACACTGAAACAGTGAACTAAAGTTAAGTAAACTACTTAGTTATATCATGTACAAATCTGTACTCTAAAAACAAACTGTACTATTTATGGGGGGGAAATAAACAAAAGGCACTATTTCTGGGGAAAAACTATCAAGGGTCGTTTGCTTCAAATTGTTTCCACTGTTCTTAATGAGAAAACTTTCTACTCGTTGGAAAGTGCCAGGTCCTCTACACCGGCATTTGATGACTTGTGTAAGTAACTAAGTACCTCCAGAGCTTCCAACTCTGCTGGTTGTGTTTGAGCTTGTGGAACATCTTTTTAATAATTTGAGCTCTCCTTGGTTGAGTTTGCCATTTGAACAAGTTCGTCATGTGTCATCTCCCCACACACATAGACATCTTCATCTCTAGCCACAAAGTTGTCGAACTTGAAGGTCACTTCTACTTTCTCTGCAAGAAGGCGCCAACATTCTGGCTCTTGTTGCTCTGCTGGCTTCTTGTTGCTCACCTTGCTCTTGTTGCTCNTCTGCAAGAAGGCGCCAACATTCTGGCTCTTGTTGCTCTGCTGGCTTCTTGTTGCTCACCTTGCTCTTGTTGCTCTGCTGGCTTCTTGTTGCTCACCTTGCTCTTGTTGCTCGGCTGGTACCTCCTGCTGTTCCTCAATGTGAGCATGAAGGAAACGTCCTGCAATAGCTTCTGGCTGGATTTTTTCCCACGAAACAGCAATGGCTCTAATGGCATCCAAGATGTTCCACTTGAGCAAATCCTTGCCCACTGTCACCTTCCTCAGCAATGAGTTGACAAGCGTAGTTCTGAAGTGGTATTTCAGAAGTCGGAACACACTTTGGTCGAGAGGCTGCAGGACACTTGTGCAGCTTAGTGGCAAAAACACAAGATCAATGTTCCTAAGGTTTACCTTATGATGCACCGTGCAGTGCTCAACAAAGAGCACAATCTTCTTATTTTTTGCCCCCATCCAGGCATTAAATGAATGCAGCCACTACTTGAAAATTTCAGTCATCCAAACCTTCTTGTTTGCAGTGTAGGTGCAGGAGATGTTCTGCACACCACAGAAGACTTTTCTGATTTTCCAATGATGAATGGCTTTTATTTATCAGTGCCATCCATGTAGACACACAACATAACTGTCAGGCGTTCTTTACTTCTCTTCTCCCCTTTGCAAGGGTCACCCTTCACTGCAAGTGTTTTTTCCGGCATAAATTTTATAACATGCCAGATTCATCAGCATTATATGCATCTTTTGGTTCATACCGATTCAATATTGTTGGAGGACCGGAAGCCAGTTACTGACTGCAGATTCACTAACACTTCCTGACTTGCTCAACATTTTATGTTTCGCAATTCCCTTCCGATTCTTGAAACGCTGTAGCCACCTTTCACTACACACAAAACCATCAATATTCATCCTCAGTGAAAACTCAGTGGTCTTTGCTTTTAACATTGGCCCACTGATAGGGAAACCTGCAGCATGTTGCTGTGAAAACCATTCAAAAAGAACTTAGTCTAACTTGACGTGATCTGCACCACGCAAAGTTTTGTTGCGACTGACGACATCCTTCAACACTGCATCTTTAATCTTATCTTTTTTCTTTAAAATAGTGAAGAGCGTTGAACTGCTGAGTCTGAAACACCTGCCTATTTTGCTCTTACTAACACATACTTCACATGCCTTCACTATTTCATATTTTGTGGCAATGTTTATAGCTTTTCATTTACCGGCAGTGCTCAAACTCGCCATAATTACAAATGAGTACAGTTCACGACACAATGCTAAAAAAGCTGCAGTGTATTGTGTAGAAAATTTACTCAAAAAATTACAGCAGAGTCTACAGTTCTCGCTAATAAAGTTTTGAAACCAATACTACAGACATAACCACGGTATTGACAAAAATACAGCTATGAGACCACAAAAAAAAGAAGGTGGTTCGTGAACGATGGCAGATACAAAACTGAAAAATGGAAATAGAAGTACAGTTCAGGATGTGGGAGAAGAGCGAAGCATATCCGTCCACACAAAGGATCAAGCAAGGTCATGACAGTATTGCCAGACACAACAGCAATTCCACTGTTTCCACATCTTTCACTCCTGAGACAATGCATCCGATGAACACAAACGTATTTTTAATAGTAATTATTACTTGCACATCTGTTTAGCTTGTTTCAAGTGTTTGAACAGATATACTACTTGCAAATACCATATAGAATTACCATGATTTGAGTTTGTAAATTCATGGTGCATTACAAAACTGATGTAATTACGAAGGTCTTGTTAAGGCCCATACTCATAGTTGCAATGTTACACTGTACTTTTCTTCAATAAAAACAAAAAAGCAGATGGCAACATAATGCATACATACACCGAACAACAGTCATGATATTGCTTATTGACCCATTGTTTACAAAGGGTGATGCATTCTGAGCAAAATGTTACCTCAGTTGTGCACAAATGACCACTGAGTTAAAATTAACAAAATATCTGACTGTCGCGTTGCTCATAGGCCGAACATACAGAGTTTGATGTGACCTGTGTTTACGTTTACTGCAAGGAAATGAAATGTTTTACATTATTGTAGTAGTATTTTAACACGTACACATCTTCACTTCAAAACTGTACCACGTCAGTGACATACCTAACAGATGCAAAAAAATTATCAGAAAAAAAGCTATGCTGTTACAATCTCAAACAAAACGTCACATTGGCAGCAAATTACATTTTAAAACATACCTTATCATAGACAAATGAAAGATCCAGTTATTAAAAGTAAAACTATTTTAATTGGTAAATGAGTTGTAATTTAAATAAAGTTAACTCTAACTTCCTAGATCAGTATTTGTGTAAAAAAAAGGGAGGTTTAATGGGAGCAAGATGGTTGGAACAGGCGAACAAGAAAGGGAGGGTAAAAGGCACTTTTCATTAATTTTTTTTTTTCATCTTACTGCATGCATCAGTGTCAACATTGGCTGGCGCAACTGTCATGGGGCAAGCTGTGGAATGTGCCATGCTGCGTATGCATATCTCGGAAGACAAGTACAGTATGAAAGAGAGAGCGTTGCACCAACGTAGGCCATGCTGTATAACAGCTGACAGGCCACCAACCTTGCTTGTGCGCTCCACACTAAGAACTGTAAATTTTAATGAATTTCTACAGGGCTTCTTTTANACAGGCCACCAACCTTGCTTGTGCGCTCCACACTAAGAACTGTAAATTTTAATGAATTTCTACAGGGCTTCTTTTATTTTCATGTACAACCTGTAATTGTTTTTAAATGTTACATGCTGTGACTTGTAATAAAATTTCGCAGAAAATTTTTTTTGTTTTTCACGGTTTCCGAAAATCTGCCTTTATGAACT
This sequence comes from Clitarchus hookeri, assembly GCA_002778355.1. NCBI lineage: Eukaryota > Metazoa > Arthropoda > Insecta > Phasmatodea > Phasmatidae > Clitarchus > Clitarchus hookeri. The sequence continues at coordinate 434,967 of NQII01001797.1, forward strand.
AAGTGTTAGTGTGAACTAAGTGTTAATATGGACCGGGTGCCGTACAAACAAGGTTCGAGTGTGGCGGATGACGTCACCATCAGACAAAGGTTTCTTTGATGCTGGACAGAAACACTAGCTACAACTCGCTGAGGGGGAGTTTGGTTGATAAGTCGTTTGGCTGTGACAATGGGGCGGTATAGGATGGGGCGTGCAGCCCTTCGACTTGGCGCAAAGTCAGGTGTGGCGATGGCGGCTTTATGCACAGTNACAGGCCACCAACCTTGCTTGTGCGCTCCACACTAAGAACTGTAAATTTTAATGAATTTCTACAGGGCTTCTTTTCTGGGTCTGCTAGAAAAGGGAGCTAGGGAGGGACTAGGAGGTGAGGCCTTGACACTTGGCGGGCGGCTTGAGCACAATCCCGTGGGGAGGGGCTGCTGAGGGCAGACGGCAGTGGATTGCAGAGTAACCGACTAGGTTTGGAGATAGTAACTGCCTTCTTAGCTCTTCACCTTGCACCACTTCTATGGGTAAAGGCCATACGGAAAGGTACTAAGGTCTGCCACATGAAGGAGAAGCAGACGACGAGTTGCCGCTTCGTCGCGTGTGTTCCTAGTTGTTGTGGCTCTACCTTACAATGTTCCAAGTACGGGAGNGGAGAAGCAGACGACGAGTTGCCGCTTCGTCGCGTGTGTTCCTAGTTGTTGTGGCTCTACCTTACAATGTTCCAAGTACGGGAGTACTTGGTTCAAGGTATGGGTGGCCGTCGACTGTGTTATGTTTGGCGATGTATGTGAGCCAGATTAAGGGTAGCACGGAGTCCTACACTAATTTCGGCAATATTGGTATCAAGCAAGACACTGTCTCCTGCTTCTCTTTTGTGGGTTGATGTCTACAAGCTATGAAGTAACAATCACCCTAGAATGAGTACACTTGGTTAAGGTAAGAACACGTGTTTATTCCTCAGAGGAATATACACGGTCGCCCATACTAAACCGGCAAAAGTAAACTACGTTAACCAGGTGAATGGGACCTGGGGTAAAACTAACCAAGATCAGAAGGAGCTAAGTAGCTGTGACAGTAACTGAACCCTAACTAACTTACACCTATATTTGTCCTGAAGGGACTTNATCAGAAGGAGCTAAGTAGCTGTGACAGTAACTGAACCCTAACTAACTTACACCTATATTTGTCCTGAAGGGACTTGGGGTTCACTGCCAAGGTGGCAGTGAGTGTAAGAGTGAGAATACTTCTTCAGGGGTCACTGGACGCTGGTCTAGCAGATTTCTGGAAGGCAGTGGGTCTCTTGTGAGGAAAGGGGTAGGCAGAGAGCTGCAGAACACTAAGAGTTGGAGCTAGCTGCCGAGTATTGTAATGACGCAGTATTCTTAATTCTTGGGACACATGTTTCAATTTCGTTTGTTTTTCTTAAGCTTTGCTAAGCTTCGTAATATTTTTATCGGGTTTGAAATTAAAAGCAGTGGTGGTCCGTTTTACCGTGATAGTTTGTTTATCTGGCAAACGGGTGCTATTTTACGTTTATCGGGCGGACGTTTGCTGTTTCATTTCNTTACCGTGATAGTTTGTTTATCTGGCAAACGGGTGCTATTTTACGTTTATCGGGCGGACGTTTGCTGTTTCATTTCGAACATCGTAGTTTTCAGTTTTTGTTAAGCGTCAGCATTATTTAGCTTTTTTCAGAATGCGTCAACNTTACCGTGATAGTTTGTTTATCTGGCAAACGGGTGCTATTTTACGTTTATCGGGCGGACGTTTGCTGTTTCATTTTGAACATCGTAGTTAAGTCAAAAACAATTCGCAGTCGTAATAAATCGAAAAAAGTCTTACGCAGAACAAGTTTTGTTGTATGAGAATATTGCTTTTTGTATGTTGACGGCGCAGTCTTAGTTTTGTACAACGCAGTTTCGATAACATGTCAGTTTCGATAACTTGTGGAGAGCGTGCGTGGCCAGGCCCTTATCTGAGGAGTGGGGGGGTGATAGGCATCACAAAGATGCGTGTGCCTGCCGCCCTTGAAGCAGTGCTTCAGGTCAGTCGCCCTTGAGGGCAGGTCAGTGCAGGTCAGTTGGAAGAGAGTCGCCCTTCAAGCAGGCGGCGAAGTCAGTCGTCTTACAATGCTCGCCTAGGCCGCATCGGGTGTGACGATAACCCCCACATTGGCAACTAGACTTTGCTAACTTTGCTATTTTATTTCTCCGCCGGTTTGGGAGGTCGCCGCATTTATTATTTCTTCGGGCCAGTTTTTCAGAACATAATTAAGTAAACGACTGTGGCGCTGTGATGCACTTGTATGGTTATCTGTGAACGTTTCGTACTCTGCATATTCGGAACTTCGTATGTGAACTGTGTCACTAAATAATAAATAAAAGTATAGAACAAATACTCTGGAACTCGACTTTATATCCTGTGTAATTGGCGTCCATTTTAAAGGGTCTCGTGTACTACCTCTGAGCTAGCAGTGGCAACTTAACGTATATCGGTGTAACTGTAGCGCCTAACATTACAGTATATAACTGACGTTCTGGGGCTGCACACTGGAGTATATAGTCAACCACCTAAGCAATTACAGAGAGGGCGAGACCAGGCACCATGACATTGCCCCAATCATCCCCACCACCTAGCTGGCGCTGTTCCTTTGGCTGGTCGGGTATCTTCCGACATGAGCTCCTCCCTTAGCATTGCTGGCCGGCGGCATTCTCTTGGGGAGGGCTGGAAGTGGAGATTTTCCTTGTGTGCGGGTTGCATCCCTGCCGCCTGCTTCGGGACAGCGCTTGACTTACGTTGCTGGCTTCTGTCACACGCAGGGTAATTACAAAACACGTGATGTCTAACATAATGGCATAGATTTGCTTGGGTGCCACTGGCCTAGGAGTGTGCTTGTTGGCTCTGGAAGCAAGCTGTCTTTGGTTCAAACCCCGCTTTGGGTGACGTGATGTCACATGTAGATGAGGCGGAGATGTAAATAAATATTATGCCAGTACGCGTCGCACGTCAAGTGTATAGTTTGTGTGTTACCTAATATTAGTGTGGCGGGAGCTACATATATGTTTGACTAGGGTATAGTTTCTCTAAGAAGACATTAAAATATTAAAATGAATTAATATTTCATTAAAACATCATTTCATCTTTATTGTAAAAAAAATTGAACACTGATGCAAATTATTTTTCCTGGGTGGGGGTTAAAATCAATTGAAATAAGTCCAGTGGGTAGATCTTATGAGTCAGTGTCAGTTAATGGAAATTGAGGACTTGTAAGATCAACATTTGAATGTATTTAACAAATGTAATGTGTAATTTTGCCACTAAGCAGTGCCAAAAAGCCTAAAGTAGAACTAAGTTTTGTGTAGGTCAGAATCAGTCCAAATTCCAATAAAGGCCTCGTCAAAATAGACGCTTTTCCCGCAAACCATGAAAGGTCATAATATTGATATTTTACTGTACAATACGTACATCCCTATTTTAATTATGCAAATCAGTACACATAAAGCATAACTAGACTTGTACCATTTTTTTGAAAGAAAAAAAAATTTTTTTAAACAAATTTAAAAAATTTTTTTTAACAAAGAATGTGATCTACATAGTTGAATCAGATTAGTAGGACCACCTGCTAGAAGTTCCATCTGCAGNCCCTATTTTAATTATGCAAATCAGTACACATAAAGCATAACTAGACTTGTACCATTTTTTTGAAAGAAAAAAAAAATTTTTTAAACAAATTTTAAAATTTTTTTTTAACAAAGAATGTGATCTACATAGTTGAATCAGATTAGTAGGACCACCTGCTAGAAGTTCCATCTGCAGCGCATAGCCAACGCGTATGGCCTGTGACGTGGGCTGATGAAGTGGGTATATAATGCGACCGACAGGCTGGCTGTACACAGTGCGCTTCCTGCCGTCATGGGTAAGGGAAACAATTTAACAGAGTTGCAAACAAGCATGATCATCGGCTTTCAGGCCAAGGGAGGCAGCTTTTTGGAAACTGTGAACTGTTCACGTGCCTCTGTGGTAAAGGTGCATCGTGAGTGGACGAATGCACCATCGGTAATAACTGTCGTGGAAAATGCGGAGCTCCATGCGTCATTGATGTCCGAGGCAAATTTTGACTATGACAGTGCGTGAAGGTCAACCGACAGACTACAGTGGAACAGCTCACCGTCCAAATTAACCAGGGGGCATCCAGACACGTGTCTACTGCATCAGTTCAACGAACCCTTCTGCGAATGGGGCTCCGAAGTAGACGGAGTTTGACTGCACCCATGCTAACACAGAGGGTGACTGCACCCATGCATCAACGAAAATGACTGGAATTTGCTCGACATTATGACGAGTTATGGTTTCAACTGCATAGAATGGATGGATGTCAGTGTGTCCTGCAAGAAACGTTAGAGAACAGACAAACTGAATCCATTGCTGGACGAACACAAGTCATTGGGAGCAGTGTTAGGGTCTGGGGAATGTTCTCGTGGTATTCTCTAGGTCCCATTATCTGTGTGGAAGGCACTCTTGATCGATTTTGTTATGAATCCATCCTCTGCGATTACGTCCACTTGTTACATGATGATTGTCTTTCTTCTGGAGAATGGGATCTTCCAGCACGATAATGCGCCTTGCCACACAGCTAGAAGTACTCGCACGCGGCTTGAAGAACATGATCAAGACTTCAAAGTTCTTCCCTGGCCCCCAAACAGCTCTGATCTCAATCCAATTGAACATGTGTGGGACCACCTCGATCGCTGTGTTCGCCGTCTGTCTCCTCCACCGTGCACCCTTTAACAGTTGTGGGATGCACTGCAGACAGCATGGCTCCAGATACCCGTGGAGACCTATCAGCACCTAACTGAGTCACTGTCAGCTCGCCTAGCTGCTGTCCGTGCTGTGAAGGGCAGTTACTCTGGATACTAGCAGGTGGTTATGATAATGTGATTTGGCTGTGTNTGTGGGACCACCTCGATCGCTGTGTTCGCCGTCTGTCTCCTCCACCGTGCACCCTTTAACAGTTGTGGGATGCACTGCAGACAGCATGGCTCCAGATACCCGTGGAGACCTATCAGCACCTGACTGAGTCACTGTCAGCTCGTCTAGCTGCTGTCCGTGCTGTGAAGGGCAGTTACTCTGGATACTAGCAGGTGGTTATGATAATGTGATTTGGCTGTGTATGTTACTAAAAGTACAAAAATATTAACATTTGAACATTCTGGGGAAATTAGCAATTTGTTTTCTTAGTATTAAACCTTATAGAGGTGGTAAGGAACTTCTCCAAGGGTACCAAAATAGGTAATATGCCCAGTTTATTTTGGAGTGGTAGTTTTAAATTTTGGAAAAGAAAAAGAAATTTACTAAATACCATTGGATCATCGAAAAGTAAAATTATGAGGTGAGCTAAGTACTCCTTCAGATCGACAGTTGATTCAATTTTTGCATGTGATGCATAA
>NQII01001798.1:453-76386 GCA_002778355.1 Clitarchus hookeri
GTTGTCTCCGGATGTCGTCTGCACGTGCAGGAACAGTTGCACGTGCCGAAACCTTTGGTAGCGTGCCTTAGCAGCTGCGAGGCTCCTGGTGTCCCTCTTCCGGCACGTCCACAAAACCCTTAATCCTTATTGCGGTCGTCCGGCTGCGAGCTCCGCCAGAGCGTGTGTTCTGACGAATAAAATATAGGGACGCAGAATGCGTCACAAAAACTCCTATTTTGATGGTTGTGTGGCCGACCACCCAGACGTAGAATTATCCCTTTGGTTGCATAGTATTGCTGAAGAGCTCAAAAGACAGGGGTATTTTAGCTTTCCCATGCCAATAAACTTATGTACTTAAGAGTTGCAGGCTTATTACAGGCTGGACTGCACACCTGAAACTGGTTGAAAATAGTTGCGGGTCACTGGGGTCCCATACCCCTACACGCCCCTAAGGCAATAAGCAGAATAATAAAACTGTATTTTGACACACACACGTATTCCTTGTATGTAGTACTTGCATCACGTGGTATGCGGAAAAACAAATTATGCGGGTTCATGGCATAAGGCCGCCTAGTAGGCTTCGCAGAACAAAATTTGTGGGCATGCAGGAGACGACTACATTTGAGCCCAAACTGCTAAGAGTTCTAAGGAAGAATGGGAATGCAGTAACAATAGACACACCAGAAGGTAGACATGTTACAAGAAATTCTACTTTCTTTCGTCCATTTATAAAAGAGAATGACGAGAATGAAGAGGAAGAAAATGGAGTCCCTCCAGCCCAGGGTGGAGCTGAAACAGAAGGAGATGAGGATGAAGAGGAAGAAAATANGCGGTCGTCCGGCTGCGAGCTCCGCCAGAGCGTGTGTTCTGACGAATAAAATATAGGGACGCAGAATGCGTCACAAAAACTCCTATTTTGATGGTTGTGTGGCCGACCACCCAGACGTAGAATTATCCCTTTGGTTGCATAGTATTGCTGAAGAGCTCAAAAGACAGGGGTATTTTAGCTTTCCCATGCCAATAAACTTATGTACTTAAGAGTTGCAGGCTTATTACAGGCTGGACTGCACACCTGAAACTGGTTGAAAATAGTTGCGGGTCACTGGGGTCCCATACCCCTACACGCCCCTAAGGCAATAAGCAGAATAATAAAACTGTATTTTGACACACACACGTATTCCTTGTATGTAGTACTTGCATCACGTGGTATGCGGAAAAACAAATTATGCGGGTTCATGGCATAAGGCCGCCTANTTCCTTGTATGTAGTACTTGCATCACGTGGTATGCGGAAAAACAAATTATGCGGGTTCATGGCATAAGGCCGCCTAACAAAATTTGTGGGCATGCAGGAGACGACTGCCCAAACTGCTAAGTTCTAAGGAAGAATGGGAATGCAGTAACAATAGAAGGTAGACATGTTACAAGAAATTCTACTTTCTTTCGTCCATTTATAAAAGAGAATGACGAGGAAGAAAATGGAGTCCCTCCAGCCCAGGGTGGAGCTGAAACAGAAGGAGATGAGGATGAAGAGGAAGAAAATANGAGGAAGAAAATGGAGTCCCTCCAGCCCAGGGTGGAGCTGAAACAGAAGGAGATGAGGATGAAGAGGAAGAAAATAACATTCCTACAGCACAAATACAGCTGAGATGGGAGATGAAGTAATGGAAGTAGGAAGCAGGGAAAAATCAACTGCTTAAGAAGACCCTCCCACCAAGTACCTAAGTGATTATGAGTTGAGCAATTTGGGGATAACTTATTAAATTTTGTACTTAATTTTTTTTGTTTTAAACAAGAGTGATGTACTATATATGGTGGTTGTTTAAAGAAGTGAGCATTATGAGAGCATTTAGAATGAAAATTATGTATATTAATTATAATGACAAAAAATATTAATAAAGTGTATAATTCAAAGTAAGTATGTTATATTAATACAGTACAATAACACCAACTAATGAATTAGGACTGGAAATATTTGTTGAAACGGTAAATCAGCTTTCAACCTGTGTAACTATGGTTTACAAACCATTAATTTTAACTTCTAGTGAGTTTCTAGTACTTTCCAAATTAAGATTCATATACTTGGAGGTAGGCTGTACTACATGCTTAGTGTTGGTCAAACTTGATTATAAAAGATTAATTTGCTCTCCTGTATGATAAAAAGCATGAGTTACGCTTTTATCTACACGTATCTCTAAACTTTCACAATTTTCACTGAGCTGCTCAATTTTAACGGCTTGAGTATGATGACTGTTAGCAATTTCATTTACTTTGCCTGTAGTCTAAGAATAGTGGCCTGGGTATTTTCAAAATTTTCCTGTAATCAATTTATGCTGGCTGTTAACTCAGTTTTCAATTCACAAAAATTAAGTGTTTGTTTTTTCAATTTAGCTTCCAAACTTTTATTTTTAGACATTACTTAGTGGTTTACTTGTTCCAGTTTCAAATTTTCAGATTCAAAATTATGTAATTTGTTCAAATTTATAATTTTGAGATTCAAAATTATTTGTCACTATCTCAAACTTTTGTGTTATTTGTTGTAATGAGACGTAGCTGTTGGTACATTGACTGTATATACTGCATTGCAACATTAGGTGTGAAAAGGATACCGTCACTAGATACAGAAACAGACTTAATTTACTTGTGTATTTCCCACAATATTCTCTGAAGCAGTATTATTTGGCGAAATGTAATTGTTTTCAGTGTTTTCATTTACAAATTCATTTGTTTCTTCAGTGTAAATAGGGGTTCCGGGCACGCTCATTGTCAGGCGGTGACATCACAAGGATGCTGACGCTATAAAGTCATGTCTCCTATACTGCGATGTAACTTTCCAGAGATGTCTTGCACATGTCCAAGTTGATAGCCAAGGAATCAATTTTTTTGTGAGCTGGAATATGCCAAAGGGTGGAATTTTAAACACAAAAGAGATTTACTATAGAAACTTTGTAGGTAAAACATGCCGCATATAAATGTGTTTGCAATATTACGAAAAAGTTACATACAGGTTTTTAGTAAGCTTCAGTTACACAATTAAGAATTTAGATAGAAATATGGTTACATGGAGGCTGTTGTTAGCTCAGTGACATCATTCCCTGGGTTCCAAGAGAGCATGAGATGCAGTCAGACTCCTTTCACAAAGTAAAAATTTTTAAGGATAAAAGACTCAGAAAATCTGAATACAATGTGAATTGAACAGTAACTTAAATGCATTACAAATTAATTTAGAACAAACTAAAGTGACCATCCAACAGTTGCAGAATGATCTTAAGGAGGTAACAGCTGATCATTACTACTCAGAACACTAAACTAAATAAGTTGCAAGAACAGTTTGGTTTATTAGAAACTAGTGTGGATGACCACATTACACAGGTTGTAAAACATAGTGAAGAACAGTTCCATGCAGTCAAAACAAGTCTGTTACGTATTAATACTACTATTTCTAACACTGCACATCAACTCAACAACAGCTAGAGAGAACTTAGAAGTACAGATGATAGGTCTTGAAACAATAATTTCTAAAGTAGAGTAGAAATCTAGTACTAATTATCAGAGTCCAGATTCTAACTTATTAGCAAGTGTAGACCATCAGTTTACTAATTTTGAAAGGCACAAAAGGCACATTGACAACCGCCTTAACAGCTCATCAATCACACAGCAAAACGTGATTATGAAAAACAAATCAAAGAACTGCAAGAAAAACTAGTATTAGTAAATCAGCAGTTGAGTGAACTTAAGTTAAGTAAACAAATACTAAACCACTGAACCATTGAGTTAAGAAAAGTTTTCACAACCACATGTGACTTCAAATATTTCATCTCAACCTAGTGCAGTTGTATTGAACCCTACTGCAGCTGTTTTGCACAACCCTGCGAAGCAGTGGATAGAAGGCGTACCTATTTTTTCTGGTTGTACTTTTGAAAAAACAGTTATTTTTCTGGAAAAAAAATAGAAGAATATGGTAAACTGCTTGCATTAACCGAGGATGAATTGAGTTGATGAATTATAATATTACTGACCATTAAATCATAGATGAAATATTGAATAAATTGTATTTTACAGGAAATTTGATCATTAGGTAAAGGAACTATCTGTTTTTGAATTGATTGAAGCTACTTTGGTAATAATTCAAAATAGGGGCTTTTCTGAAAATAAAAGAAAAAATCACAGAAAGTGGTATATTTCCACTCTACTAATTACACAGAACGCGAATTTACTAGGGGCATTACCGTATTACCATTACAAACCACAAGTACGATAGTGGGGAGAGTTATGAAGATCAGGTCAGTTGTGGGGTAAAATCACTAAAAATACACCCACAAAAAACACAAAAACACCTCAATTTAACATTTGTCCACCCGATTTCATAATATGTGCCCACCTAACCTAACCCCATGATGAGCAAATCATTATTTTACATTTTTTATCTAACCTAGGATGGGCAACATGCACATTTTTTGTTGACAATTGTTTTTCAATCATTGATATGTTGGAAATGTATTTACNTCAATCATTGATATGTTGGAAATGTATTTACAAAGTATCACAATTTAAAAATTAGTTTTGAAAAAGTTATGACTAAATGAACATGTCACGTTTGAAATGCGCGCCAAAACNGTTATGACTAAATGAACATGTCACGTTTGAAATGCGCGCCTGTCGTGCCTGCTCACTCCGTGACATCACAAGTCAGCTACAGCCTCGGCCGCCGCGTTTCTTTACTTCAGCAGTGATGCATATTTTGTTAAACAGAAATTGTTTGAAGTAATGGAAAGTGAAACTAAAGAATCAGGTATAGCAAAATCACCGTAATGGTGTATTGTACCGCAGTGTACTAGTACATCTCGCAAAACACCTGACAAAATATTTGTTACAGTTCCATAAAAAGAAACAAAGAGGAAGAAGTGGTTTAACGTAGTTACGCAAGATATTAAAGATTATTTGCCAAAATCAGTTCTTTTCGTTTGCGAAGATTATTATGAGGTACGTAATTATATTTAAGATGTTTCTGTCTTTAATAAGTACGTAGTTTTAACACGAGACTTCTTAATGTTTACTGTTTACATTCGACCTAACCTACATTATTTTACACAAACCGCAACACATTTATCAATTCGTAATTGATGTGACGTAACAAAAATATGTTAAAGTATTTCATAATAATAAAGCCCTATAAATATGTTGGCAAAATTTAGCCATGCAATGTACGTACTTTAAACTTTACATTTTGTAACTTGATAAATTCCAAGTTAGGCCTAACATAAGGAATTTTGTATGCATTTTGTTTAAATAATTTTACATAACTTTCTAACATTCGTTTCTAAAGCACAGAAATCATAACATATTTTAACTATATTCATACTGTATGCATAAATAATAACATGTCAAAATGTTAGGCCATCCAAATAAAAATATAAATATTTTGTCTACTAAAAGTTGTGGCTACTGGTCGGTGACAAGACAGTTTCACATTACTATAATAGCTTATTTCAGAGTATTTAGTTAACATAAAATTACTTTTGTTTTTAAATTGCAATACATATTTAAGAAATCAATTCACCGCTGAATATGAGAACAATGTTTCCTCTTTTTTTCATTTTTCACACAAAATTTTATTATATACCCGGAGCACAGTAAAACAGAAACACTTAAGAAACATAGTCAAGAAATTTCTAAGCTAACAGTACTTTTGTTGCATAAAACTGACCTATATATTTTGCATCATATATTATTAAGGTAAATTATTATGTCTAAACACAGTCATGTACATTTTCATTGTAAATAAATTGCATTAATTTATATGTTAGGTTATCAAATGTATCAGAGTGTTACAAAAAAAGTTGTGTATAATATCAGTAAAATACCATTAGGTTACTGTTATAGAGTAAACGTGGGTTTATTTTTTTTGTGTGGTTTTAGATTCAAAGTAGATTTTAGTTTTCAAAATATATGGGTACTTTTGTGAACTATTTACTTCAAAATTCTCTGAAAGATCATGTTTTTATGTTGCCATAGGATTAGGATCAAAATTGTGGAAATCACATTGAGTCCTTTGCCATTGGGGCAATAATTGTACAGGGCGGGTTACATATTGGACACTGCTGGGGAAAGTTGATAACACCTATTGTATGTTATGCATGAAGAGTAATATTTATTTTTGTTAATTTTCATGCATAACGATTCCATTAACTGCATATTGTTATTTTCTTGTATATTTGTAACAATGACATTTCCAATAATTTCCAATAATTTTGGCTAAATTTAAGAGAATTTATGTGGCTATAGGTNATATTTGTAACAATGACATTTCCAATAATTTCCAATAATTTTGGCTAAATTTAAGAGAATTTATGTGGCTATAGGTACATTTCATTCAACTCAAGTAATGTTTTTAATTTTCAAGAAGTTATTGTACCACGGGGTAAAGTATTTAAATGTGTCAAGATAGAAATGTACAGTATATTACATTGTTATTCCAATTTTTTTTTGACAGACAAGTTGGAANTATTTGTAACAATGACATTTCCAATAATTTCCAATAATTTTGGCTAAATTTAAGAGAATTTATGTGGCTATAGGTGCATTTCATTCAACTCAAGTAATGTTTTTAATTGTCAAGAAGTTATTGTACCACGGGGTAAAGTATGTATATGTTAAGGATTTAAATGTGTCAAGATAGAAATGTACAGTATATTACATTGTTATTCCAATTTTTTTTTGACAGACAAGTTGGAAATTGTGCAAGTGGAATATGTATTTATGGGCCAGTTGAAACCACTTCACTAGCTCCAGTTCACATTCACCACAAAGAGGAAGAGAAACTAACTCACTTTAACCTACAAATAGCTTTGAAGTGAACTGTTTGTATATAATTCTTCACAGCCCAACTTTTCCCCATAGTAGGTGCTCAGCAGAAAGGCTGGAACACACTCAAGGTCACTGTCCAACTTTCAACCCAGAGCCTCTCTTTATTTTTATATAACAGCACAGCATTTTGAAATCATAAAAAGCTGATTTGACTTGTATCAACTGATCACAAAGAACAAACTAGGGTTAATGCCTCAATAAATACACAAGTGGCAGCGGAGATGTTTATCCAATCTTTTGTGAAGGTTTTTAAATTAACTCAGACATAGTTTTTTAAATATTTTATATTAGTTTTATTAGGAGGTGATGCTCACACATGTATTCATTATTTATCACAGTAAAGATAACAGTATTGTATATGAAGCACTGTTATTGGCCAAAAAGGCAAGATGGCCAACCAATAGAAATAAGCTTTACAAGTTTAGTTGTGGTTATTCAAATTTACTCTCCAACATCTTTAACCATGGTCCCTCGACCAAAACCAGCATAAATGATAATGTAAATCATAGACAGTATCTAACACTGTGCATTAAAAAACATTTTATTGTATGTTTATATCTTGTAAGTACGGGAAAGAAAAATGTTTGTAACTATATGAAATAAAGTACATATATGGACATATTTTGTGTTGGAAAGAAATTCATTCAATTTTTTTGTTGTTTACAAAATATAAGTTGCATTGAACTTTTGAAATTTAAACTTGGTTTATAGAATGCAAAAAAAGATAATTAAAACTGTTGGTACAGTCTAGGAAAAATATTATTGTTCCAAAAATTCATAGCCAAATCAATTACTTTTCTTACGAAATGTGAATCATAATTTACCCAATTAAATATTACTTTATTACTCTCTTCAAAGTCAGGGCTTGCAATACAAAATAAACCTTTTGATTTCTGAAGTAGATGCATTTGCAACTGAATTTGTCAAAAGTATTTTCGTGCAATACTACTACCATCTTTGAGTTCATAATTTTTTCAAACTTTTTTGTGACATTGGGCATTTTATTTCAACAACAAAATCATTACAGACACCATCAGAAGTTGCTGCTAGGATGGGGTTTGTACTGCTAATACACAGACCGCAAGCATCCAATTTTATTTTGCAGTGTTGACTTGCTGCCTGCAATACCCTACCTTTGTATCTCTTAATTTTGCTGCGCCTAACAATGCATCTGCAAGTGTGCCATTATTTGTTTGGCAGTGGGCTATTTCAACAACTTTTGATGCAGTTATTCTGCCATATCTGAGTTCATACCACATTTGGCATTTACTTTGTCCTCTAGTTGAATTATATGCTTCTGTGCAAAGTTTGCTGCTTACTGAAGATCCACAGAATTCTAAGAATTCAGTAATGTTTCCTCCACCCAACAATTTAAACCTATACATAAGCTCATGCAAAGATAATACATTATCTGTACTCTATGAATAATGTCTTGCAGTTCAAATTGCAACCTTCAGCTAGAACTTCACTTAAAAAACTATGAGATGTATTTTGTAAGTGATTTTTTGCACATTTCTTTTTGTAACAATCTTTAATTTTTGCAAATTATTTTGTAGTATCAACCCCTGATAATGTAGATTTCTTCCAATAACACACCACAGAAGTAGGAGCTGGTTCTTCGCTTCTACGATGCAGTCACATAATGAATGCAATTGCATGTCTGCAGTTTCCTACAAAATTATAAACAACTGTTATAGTAGAGTTACCGAAATCAAGTAACACTTATTCACAATGAAAAGTGTAATGTCAATTAAAATAATCATGTGCATAATAATTGTTTGATTACGTTGCTCAATGAACTATATGCATATTTTGTGTGGGATTACCTGCAGAAACTGCACAAATTTGACATTCAACACTAACAACCTTTTGATCGGCTTAATTTACTGTAGCGTTGACAGTGTACATTTTGGAATGTATTTTGTGTTCAGGGCAGATTTCACCAAAAACATAGCACACATTGCCATCTCTTCGCAATTTCACATAACCTATCGCTGCATCCCCATAGCTTTCCTTGGCTGATCTGTAAAAGAATTTCCACCTAATGTAATAAAACAAGTATAACCAAAATTTACATGGCTTCACTTTTTGGTTATTTCTGGCAGCAGAAAAGTTATAAACCATAAGCGCCTATATAACAAGTAGGGGGGGGGGGGAGGCTCAGACTCCCTCTTGCAGAACTTTGGTTTATATTAAATGGTATTTTTCAAACACTGCAATCTGTATTACATCTAAGGTGCTTCGATTTGTCTCTAGTTAGCTTTCATAAGCCTAACAATTTAAGTTAAATAGCAACTTTCAAAACACAAAAAAAACATGTGTTTAACAACATTTATCGAGGATGAAGTTACTTTCGTACTCTGGACTTGTCCCTCTCCTTTTATTTTCCTATGTTACTCAAGTTGGGCGTTACAAAAATACACTAAATAGGCCTACACGTTTTACACAAGTGGGCAAAAATAAGCCCATTTGAAGGCCCTGCTAAATTTTTTTCCTTTCATATGATTTCTATTTTTCTGCAACTTGTTCAGATAAACGTTGCCATGTGACTAATAAACACAGTTCATAAGCATACATTTCACTACTCTCAAAAGTTGTGTCTAAGGTTGCAATAACATATATTTATTAGTGGTTAATGCCTATTAGGAGGACCTTAAAATGTGTTCAGTTTACAGTGAATAACCTAATTTTATTATCCTTTTCCCTCAAATAAACAGAAAATCAACCACTTTTGAGAAATAAAACCATTTCTGAAGCTTCTATTACAGATTTTTTTCACTGTATTTAATCTCGTACCAGGTGTTAAGTGTTTCTCAAACTACCATATGTATCTTTAGAGCTGATGAATACAGTTCTTATATTTTATAAATAAAGGGTAGACACAGGTATTGTGACCTTAGAATAATAAAAAGGTATGATAGGTACACAAAACATAAGAAACAGTGAGATAAGCAAGCTATTATTTTATAATTGTTTCCTTTCCAAACACTAAATTTGAGGCCTAGTATTCCAGAGGCGGAACGCGGTAGCACCGGTTTGCCGGTCGTTAGCGCGCCGTTTTGACAGTTACTGACAGGTCGCTGACCCACAGCGGCTCCAGACTTCGAACAGCATCGGGCAGTGACTGGCTTTAGGAATGCAATGAAAATATGCCTCGTTCTCTGACATTTGTAGAGCGAAAAAGTGTTTCATGAATACCTATACGTGCTTTACAATCCGGAAATATGTGTAACCTTCTTTCTCAACACAACATTACGTTTTATTTCTAAATAATGTAGTCAGTTTGTCACTGAAATCAAGTATGGCACGTGACAACACAGTACACTCACCCCACCTTCACGAGTCCTGGCTGTCGTGGAGTGAACATCGTGCTGGCGGCTGCGCCGCTCCGGGATCTACCCGCCCCTTGGNAGTCCTGGCTGTCGTGGAGTGAACATCGTGCTGGCGGCTGCGCCGCTCCGGGATCTACCCGCCCCTTGGGACCAGAGAAGGATGCGGACATCTGTCAGCACGAGGCAACTACAGCAGCTAGGGCGCAGCGACTATTCTGCAACTCGTCGCGTCCCCAGGTGGCGGATAGGGGATCTCCAGGCTCTGGAGTGGCTGGGAATATTCTAATACCAGCCCGCGGACCAACTGGCCGGTGCGACAGCGCCGTCGTCGTGGACGTCGGGGACCTGGGCGGCTCGGTACGAGTTGGCGAAGCGCATCGGTGGGAGGCAGCTCAACGATCAAGGCGGGGAGGGGGATCTCGAGGTGCTGAAACAATGCGAAGTGTAGCGAACCTCACTGCTGGATTCTGCGAGCTGCTGACTGCTGGTGCGTGAGGAATGGCCATGGAATGCGTCGGACCTCTGAAGCTACCTGATGTCAGCCTCCACTCCTGGGCCAGCTGCGTTCGCCTCCAGCTGGTAGGTCCTGGATGTCCCGCCGAGCCAGAGCTCACCTCCGACCAACGGACTATTTTGGAGGAAGAGGGAGAGGGTGGCCCCCTGGATTTGGGCTCCCCGCCTTCACCCACGGCGTGGAGATCCTGGTGTCAGCGTGGAGGAGCGAAGATGGAGTAGGTGCCATGACTGAGCTGCCCGGACTGCCGACTTCCACGACGAGAAGCAGGATGGCCCTGCAATTGTGGCTGCTGTTAATATTACTGTGCAGACATATGCGCAGTCATATTGACAGCAGTTATACCCCAAGGGTGCTTGCACCCACAGCCATTTTCTCTTCTAGAGCTAAATTCCCCTTTTTAAGCATGTTACCAAACCTGCTGTCTCCTTTTGCATTTTTTAATGCATGATAAGTTTGAAACTTCTTTTCTGTCGAGAGGGTTTTTACCGTGTCTATGCGGGTTTTTTCCCCTCTCCCTTCTTTAACTATAGCTTGCTATACGCCCCCTTAGGGATGTAGTCCATGGCCTAAACTCGGCCATGGCTGCCAAATATCCCTCCTCGCCAAGATGCACGCCTCCTTTGCATGAAATTCCCTATCCTTTAAGCGTATGAGGTTCTACCTTGAGACGCACTAATCCCCCGTACCTACCGCGGGCCCAAATAACACATAGTTTTAAAGTAGGTTAGGAAAAAAAAAAAACCCCCCGCCTTCATTAAATTTTGTTGTTCTTGCAAATGTAATACTTCTTCCATAATTTAATTTCCTACTTTGAAACTTAGTAATGATAAAAACACACGTATCTCAATAAACCGTACAAACAAATAAGTTCTAACATGTTATGTAGGCCTACTGTCGTTTTGAAGATCACGACTGTGCGATATGAGACACGTTCTTACCTTTGTAATTTTAAACCTCTTATTTCAGGTTCCCCAAAACAATTGGAATTTATGTAATAAAGAACTATACTCGTGGTATCTACTCGTGGCAGATTATCCGACTGCGTTTTCACAAAGTTGCCTTCCATTTCAGTGCTGCATGTTTGCAAAGTGCCGGGGCCGGCCACTGGCGTACGACTGACTAGTGATGTCAAACCAATGAGAGAGCATTCCGCGGTCATGTGACAGAGGCCGCGAAAGTTACTGTTTCAAAACTGAAATAAATTTTACAAAACCAATTTTTATGCAACAAACGGCGCATGTTTATTTTCATACGTATATAAGAAAGGGTTCGTATAATTTTCAACAATATTTGCAAAATTTGCATGTTGCCCATTGGGTTTTAATCTAACCTAGGATTGTAGGGTTTTAATATAACCTAAGAACGGTTTTAATCTAACCTATGGCTGTTGGGTTTTAATCTAACCTATAGCTGTTGGGTTTTATTCTAACCTAGGATTGTAGGGTGTTAATCTAACATAAGATTTTAGGGTTTTAATCTAACCTACGATTTTAGTCTAATCTAGGTTTTTTAGGGTTTTAAAGTAATAGTAAAACACATGGGAAGTATATGAATTAACTCACGTAGGTAGGCGACGGGTACAATCCCACTGTCCTCTGCCAATTAAACTACCGTCGTGATGTATTAGAAACTCAACCAGTAGTGGCCAAAACAACGTTAATTCTATAAACCGGCAAAAGCACAGATGCACTCGTATTCTTCAATTCTTACATCATTCTTCAATCACAAGCCTTCGCTCGATCGGGTTCGGACGTCACAAACCACGCACACATAATATTCCACTCACCACGAACTGCACTGTATCCCATACAATGGTATCCTAAACCATCGTTCGTCTTCACATCCGTAGACGATAGATCGCGTTAGCACACTAACATGGCTATTCAACATGGCCTCCAACGTAAACAAAGGGGCTGAACGGCTCGTACTTTTATATATTTACTTTAGTACATTCTACTTATTTTACCATTACGCCCTCGTCAATATTAAAAAGGTAAGCTGTGTAGAACCCATGTTACTTTTGTGGGTCTACGACGTTTCCTTCAGAAAAGCCCCTATTCTGATTAATTACTGCTACTTTTAATGTGTGTGTCATCTCAAATGTGGCTTTCCTTTCGTAGTAAAGCTTTTATTTGAGACGAGAATATGCAATGTGAATGCACAGTACACCTGGCAACAGTGTACTTTGGTGATCCCTCGACTAAAGTTAGTTCCACTCTGGTCTGAATTTATGGTTACGATATATAAGTCCACCCTTAGTCCGGATTAACCTTATACCAACTCCGAGGAATTTGATCTCTGGATCATCCTTGGACTAAGATCTGTATAAGGCCCTATACAATATGAGCATTGACTCTTAAATACTCTTGTACACCAGTTGATATTTCACAACAAATGAATTAACATGGCCCCATGGCAACATCATACCAAGCTCATGAAGGACCATCCAAGAGTATATTTCTGTAGTCCTACTAACCAATAAAAATCTTTAGTATTTTGATGCAAGCTTTTTTAACTACAGGAAAATCTCAGAATGAAGAACTTCATTTTAAAGTTACTTTTCACTTAAAAGCATATATTTCAAATCCTGGCAAATCACTACATAGTATAAAAGAAAGTCCCTGGTGCATGTCTGTCTGTATGACTGCCCTAATTTCTAGAACCACTGAAGGGATTTGGATGCAATTTTTACTGTTATGAACTGAATTTATCGAGGAAGGTTTGTGTGTATTAAAAATTTCCCTAGCACTCATAGGAGCTGAGCATTAACGGTATTAGTAAATCAAGTCGGGAAAAAAGTTAGACGCCATCACGCTCTCATGGAATACGCTGTCTAATATCCTTGGTAATTTTCTAGTTTAGAGGCTTTTCTGAAAATAATAAAAAAAAATCCAGAAAGTGGTATATTTCGACTCTACTAATAACGTAGAACACGAATATACTAGGGGCATTAACGTACGACGAATTTCCTAACATGTACCCACCTAACCTAACAGAACCTAACTCCACGATGGGTGAATCACTATTTTACGTTTTTAAACTAACCTAGGATTGTACGGCTCTAAACTAACCTAGGATTGTAAGGTTGTACAGTAATATAAGATTATACAATATTAAAAAAATCTCCGATCAACACCCTACAATCACAGACTACATGGGAACCCTATAATCCTACGTTATTTTAAATAACTACAATCCTAGGTTAGTTAAAATCGCTACAATCCTAGGTTAGTTTAAAAATGTAAAATAGTGATTCACCCATCGTGGGGTTAGGTTCTGTTCGGTTAGGTGGGCACATATTATACAATTAGTCATACGTTAACGACGCTACTATAGTCGTGTTCTGCGTTACCTACGAATAATCCAAGGTTAGTATAGAAAGAATGTGAAATTGTGCTGTATAAACGTCCGGAAAAAGCCTTGTTTGACTTACGTAATATAACTACATTTGCACGTTAAGCTACCGGATAGGATTTGTGGGTTTCACACTAAACTACGAATTTAGGATTTTAGGGATTTAAAGGAACGTAAAACCCACACAAATAATATAAATGCACTCACCAATGTAGGCGGGTTGTACATACTCTTGTCAATGGCCCATTCAACGTCAGATCACTAGATGAAATCACAGTTTTCACGAAGCACCACATACGCGAATATAACGCACTGAAACACTCATTTACAGCCGAATATATATACAGAAGCATTCGTTAATAGGCTAATATAACGCAGAAACGTAGTCTTGCTTGCTTTTTTTCCGTCTTAAATCACGAACGAAGCACCATCGAACTGACCACGACCGCTGCCTGCATGCATACTAACGTATGACTCGTGATGTCTTATGCGCCCGGCAGATTGCGTGAATATGCTATGCGTAGCCATTATTAATGGCGGCAGACGTTAACAGGCGTAAACATCAACTTTCGCGATTTCTTTAAATATGTTCTACTTATTTTAACATTACGCCGTCTTGAATATCAACAAGGTAAGCTATGCTGAATTCATTTAAACAACTTTTGTTGGCATAAAACGTTTCGTTCAAAACGTAAACAAACTGTCAGAAACAGTCACCTCACAAACTTGTTCAATTTTTTAAAATATGTTGTACTTATTTTAAAGCCATGCCCCCAATATATTCGTGTTCTACGTTATTAGTAGAGTCGAAATATACCACTTTCTGGAGTTTTTTTTTATTATTTTCAGAAAAGCCCCTAATCTAGAAAATTACCGTGGTATATATCTATCTTTAATAGATAAGTTGTAATAAGCGTATTTACTATTTAAATTACGCAGTAAAAACAAACGTAAAAATCACTGTTTTTTCTAACCATAAAGAACTTAATCTTTATCAAAATAAATTAAATCATAATTAAAACAGTTTAATGTAGATAAGAAATGTCCTTCACAGCATACAATTATCACCAATCACCACACAGTATAAAAGGAAGTACCTGGTGCGCATCTGTCTGTCTATATGACTGAGCTAATCTCGAGAACCACTGAACGGATTTGGATGCGGTGGTTCAAAGAAAGAGCGATATTATCGCCTACTAATGAACAAGTCGAAAAAATTAATGAATTAATGCTCACAAAATTCAACGCGCAAACACAAGTCTATTACTCAGTAGATACAGTACTCGACAGTGACAAAGTTGTGCACTATACCACAGCATTTCTTAATTAATTGAATCCTTCTGGAATGCCACCACACAAACTGATTTTAAAATTTGGAGCTCCCATAATTTTATTGCGAAATATAAATCCACCAAAATTATGCAACGGGACTCAATTACAAATAAGAAGTTTAAAACATTATCTTTTTGAAGGTACTATTATAACTGGCTGCGATACTGGAGAAACTGTTTTAATACCTAGAATACCAATGATTCCCTCAGATTTGCCTTTTAATTTTGAGAGTCCAATTTCCAATAAGAGTTTGTTTTGGTATGACCATAAATAAGGCACAGGGTCAAACACTTAATGTGGCTGGAGTGGATCTGAGTGGAGCATGTTTTACACACGGACAACTATACGTAGACCTTTTGCGTGTCACGTAAAACAGAAATCTTTTTGTGCTGGCTCGGAGGCAAAACGATTAATGCTGTATACAAGAAAAATTTCCAAACCACTATCATATAATATTGTTATATTAGAGATGTATTAATGTGGATAAAGCTAAGGAGGTAGGTATGTCAGGATCGTGGTAAATGGTGGTCTATAATCTCTGCCTACCCCTCTGGGAGACAGGTGTGACGTGTATGTGTGTATGTATGTTATATATGATAGTAATTTAATATCATATAATATTGTAATTGTTTTTCCCTATTTATTTATTAGTGTATTGCTGTAAAAACTAAATTGCTCCCGAACGAAACCGGGCCGGGTCACTAGTATAATTAATGAGTATAAAGTAGATTTCAGTATTACATAAGTATAAAATTTCAAGTCAGTGTGTTTAAGATTCTACTGTACAAATAGCCACTTACTTCTTGGGAATGAGTTTCTAATGATGATAAATTGCGAACACCATCCTGAGCTGATGTCTCATCTTCTTCAGAATCTCCAGCACTCACTGAAAGAGCAGCAACACTCGACCTGCAGAAACAGACAAATGTTTATTTTACTTGAGTAGAATTTTGCAACTTTCTACAAGGTTCGACCAAGGTTTAATTATTAGTTACATTTCCTGCCATTATATTGAAAGGAAACATTTTAACTTGTTTCATCTGTATAACCGTAGTACATAGCCTACATTTCTGTTTTAACTTTTCAATATAAACAATCTACAATTTTGTAAAAAAAAATTTAGACACAGACTTAACACAGAGATAACATAACAAGTCCCATGTTAACTTCAAAGTGAATTTGCCTTTATTGACTATTTTAAGTGCAAATCACAAGACCTTGGCTCTTATTTGCCCCATTACTATCCTGTAATATATAAGAGCGCAATTCACTTGCCATTCTCATACAAATCAAAAGTGTTCTAGATTGTAGCCTCATCTTGGCCCCTCACACCTATGACCAGTCATTTTAAAACTGTCACGTTTACAACTGTGTAATTAGAAATTCACCGGTGCAATCACAGAACAGATGCTCACAGAAAACTTTGTTTTGGTTGAGTCTGGTTAAACCAATTAATCCATCAATTAAACCAGCCGGAAAATCAGGTGGCTCTGGTGGATATGCACTAAAACATCAACTAATACTTCCTCTGGAAAAAAAATATATCAAACACGCTCTAAAAAAAGTAAACCTGCCCTCTTCTCTTCCCGTAACTTTCAGGCATACCAAAATAGAAAAAGGTGCTTTCCAATGTGTTAAGTTTTATGAATAGATGATTGAAACTGTTTGAATTTGTGTGTAACAACATTAATTTGCATCTGGAAGTGCACTATATTTAAATACTGCTGAAAAGCTTAGGTATGATCATTGGTCAAAATGATGTTAAAAATTAAAAATTAATGAATGGAAGATGTAGAATGCTTGCTGTTTTTAAATTATTGTATGCATTTTGTGTTAAGCCAATTGTGTATATTCTACTTATGCAGATAAAAAATGCTAAATGGTAATTGAAGTTGTCCATGTTTTATACCATAGGCAATCCCTATTGTTTTCTGGTTTATGATACACGTAAACTACACAGAGGCAATAATCCTTATCACCATTTGACTAATAAATTAATTTATTTCTAACAAGCTAATTTTCTGCCATTTTGTTATTTGTATCATCCAGCCGAGAGCAGCTGCTCTTTCTACTTCGCAGATAGTGAAAAGTGTCACAAGTTCTGACATAAAATGCATACCTCACAAACAAATCAAGTATTAAGATCATAATACAGATAAATTTAAATTATCGGAAATCAAACAAAACTTGGGTAAACATACTTTAAATAAAGTCTTCATTAATTATATTTTCACAGAAAGCAATCTCACATCAATACTAAAAGGCCCCTTGTCTATGTTTTTTATAAAAGAACAACTTAATTCCTTCTTTAAAAACAAAATAAAAAAATTATGTAGTCATTAATCTTTACATACAATAAGTTAATATAAATTGAACTCAAATTAACAAACCGTGTCATTGAAGTTAATGCATATGACATTATCAATAACCACTGTACGAGTAAACTTGCTAATCAATACCATACACAACACGGACTATATACAAAACTATTTTCATCCCTGTCAACTTTCGCTCCATTAAAACTGTACAGGTAGTCAACGAATAATTTTTCAAATTTAAAAAATAATGTGTTCCAAACGATTTAAAAACCGCCCGACAATGTCGCCATCAATCGTGTCCAAATTCGTTACAATTTCCTTTTGAACTCCATTAAAATACCATAATCAATGCAACAAATTCTGCAGTTTTAATATACACGAATTACAGAATCAAAAAATTGTGCAATTTATTATTTTTAAATTTACGTTATTAGAACGTCTTTTATTAATTTATTCAAATAAAACCTCTTTCAAAAACAGAGAACTTGGCGGAGGATATTTTCCCTAATCCAATCCTAATCAAATTCGTAATGGGAAAACAATGAAGCAAAAAAATTAAAACTAATTTATTTAATATATATGTATACTTATAAATGGATACTGCGGTACATTACTATTACTAATACGAACTATGCTAGACCTCAACATCTGTATATGTGATGAAAAGTATAAAAAAAGTTTTCAATTACACTTGCATAATGTTTGCTGGAACGAAACAAGCGGCATTTCATTACAATAATTCGCATATAAATATAAACAGAGATATTTTTTTTTACACTACACACATTTAATTGACAGAGATTGTGTTAATATATCCCAAGAAAAAATTGTTACGTCCAAAATTAACCTCGTATGGGAAAGTCAGATGAAAAAAAAATTCTATTCAGTAAACCCAGGATACCACGCAAGGAAATTCACATTTCATCTAGGAAAATAAAATGAAATAATAAATAAAACAAAAATATTGTTCTTTTTTTTTTACCCCTGCAGTGAGGACAGTAGGCAAATTCGTTTTCGGTGAGATACAAAGTGGAGACATCATGAGAATTGATTGCGATGAACAAATATTCATTGACGAGTTGGAACTATCATCCGTGAGTTCAGCCACCTATCATGGTCAGCTCGATGATCTTGAGTGTATGAAGCCGATAGAGGTTAATTTCGAATAAAAGGATCCTGGTGGTCGATTTAGATTTCAACGAGCTGTCGCGACTGGGAATTTGAAAGATGTAAAGTTCCTACTCTCGTAAGGCATCAATTTATGGCCAAAGATTCAACATCATGAACGTATTATGGTATGCGAATTATAACTGAAAATTGGCCCGTAATTATGTATGTGGTGCAAAAAAAAAAACGACGTAATGAAAGTAATTCACAAAGATTGGAAACTGTTGGTGAAAGCAGCTAATGATTATCGCGAAAACATTGTGCATTAGCTAATTGAAAAAAATTTAAGGGACCCAGATTTAAAAAAAAAAAAAGATGTTACTTATTTGGCATAGTAGAAGTTGTAGATTTTCTACTCGAAAATGGAGCTGAAGTCTTGTTTTAGGGATGTGATAATATCACAGTATTGGATAAAGATGCATTCGGTAAGGATACGTCGACTATTTTGTGTGTTTTGTACAATATAAAAAAAGCTATATATAATGATAAGGAAAAACTCTCAAAGGTTTTAATGCCGAAGACCTAAACGGTTACAGTGCTATTGAGTGGAATACTTTTGATGAAATTTGTCAAATTTTGATTAACCATGGGGCAAATTCCTATACAAAAATGTAAATAACATATTATGCACATATGTAAATATTTTATAAAATAAAGCCAAAAAGTTTTACTAAAAATCAGTTACCATTTCTTTGTTAATTAATAAATGTATGTATATACACTGGAGAACCAATCAGAGTAACGCGATGCACTCGGCAGTGCCTATATAAGACAACAAGTGTCTGGCAAAGTTGCTAGATCGGTTACTGCTGCTACCATGGCAGGTTATCAAGATTTAAGTGAGTTTGAACGTGGTGTTACAGTCGGCGCACGAGAGATGAGACACAGCATCTCCGAGCCAGCGATACAATTTGGATTTAGGCGTACGACAGTTACACGAGTGTACCGTGAATATCGGGAAACCGGAACACCATCAAATCTTTGACATCGCTGCAGCCGGAAAAAGATCGTGAACGAACGGGGCAAACAACGAGTGACGAGAATCATTACACATAATGGATGTGAAATCCTTTCTCAAATTGGCGCAAATTTCAATGCTGGGGCATCAACAAGTTCCAGCATGCAAATTATTCAATGGACCATCATTTATATGGCCTTTCGGAGAAGAAGGCCCACTCGTGTACCGTTGTTGACTGCACAACACAAAGGTTTACGCCTTGCCTGGGCCTGCCAACACTGCCATTGGAATGTTGATGACTGGGAACACTTTGCCTGGTCTGACGAGTCTCGTTTACAATTGTATCGGGCGGATGGACGTGTACGGGTATGGAGACATCCTCATGAATCCATGGACCCTACATGTCAACAAGGGACTTTTCAATCTGGTGGAGGCTCTGTCATGGTATGGGGCGTGTGCAGTTGGCGTGAAATGGGACCCCTGATACGTCTAGATACGACTCTGACAGGTGACAGATACAATAGCATCCTGTCCGATCACCTGCACTCATTCGTGTCCGTCGTGCATTCCGATGGACGTGGACAATTCTAGCAGGACAATGCGACACCCCACATGTCGAGAGTTGCTACCGAGTGGCTCCAGGAACACTCTTCTGACTTTAGACACTTCCATTGGCCACCTAAATCACCATACATGAACATTATTGAGCATATCTGGGATGCCTTGCAACATGCTGTTCAGAAGAGATCTCCACCGCCTCACATTCCTATGGATTTGTGGACTGCCTTGCAGTATTCATGGTGTGAATTGCCTCCTGCATACCTTCAGACATTAGTCGGGCCCAAGTCGCATCATCTTGCGGCACTTCTGCATGCTCGTGGGGGCCCTATATGATATAAGGCAGGTGTACCAGTTTTTTGGCTCTTCGGTGTATGTATTTATATTCACAATACACAATCAGAAGCATATTTCTGATTTTGATTTTTTTTACTGATTTTTCGAAGATCATAACAGGTGGATCTTGATGTAATATCATGGGACATCCTTGTTTTAGGTTTCGGATTTTTTCTTCCACGTTGAGGGATGTCAGTTGCTGATCTTTGCCTCGAAAACCTCCTCCGTTTGTTGATATCCGCTGCTGTTTGTTGCTTCGAACTCGTTCTTTGATTGGTGTCGTGTGCTGATTTTCACTTTGAACATCTCTGTTGGTGGATGTCGGAGGTTTTTTGGGGTTTTGATTGGTAGGGAACGACTGCATATGCGCCTTCGCGATCTTCGAAGATTACTGTTGGGGGAAAAAGTTAGTAATTCTCGATTAAAAATACAATCAGATTGGAAAAATAATAACAATGATTTATGATAATTATGTGGATCCATCTGAAGAGGTCGATGGGGGAAGGGGCTATTTCTCTTGACGACACATCATTTATCTGCAGTCGAAAGAGTCTCTTCCACTTCCTTGCCGTTTCCCACACTGCTTCCTCCTCTATTTGGCTGCAACTCAAAAGACTCAACAGGGATCTGTTTGTAAAAAATCTAAATAACTGGCTATTATTTCTTAATGTATATCCAAACCACTCAAAAATCACTACATTTCGTATCCAATGATAAGACAAGTTTGACGTAAAAAAATTGCACATTTCGTGTTCAACCGTGACGTGGAGAAGGCCAAAGCAGACTCTCAATTTCCCCCTGCGTAACCAACTCACCCACAAAGACCAGATTCCGACTAAAAATTTCCACTGGCTTACCAACATGGAAAAACAAACAGGATCGAAAAGTACGGGTTCGTATTGACGTGAACCATGCGTCCATGTATGCTCTGGTGACCACTTGCACCTCCGCAGTGCCCTATACCACCTAACCGACACCGGGCCGAAGTTAACACTCGGCCGCGAGTACGTCAGTATGGGTCGGTGAAAACAGAACACACCCGCCTCGTCGTCATGTACTGCATGACTCAAGTGACCATCATGCTCTATTTACTTCAAGAGGTAACTCTTGGGGGAAAATAAGAAGTGGTCCAACGCTATGTCCTCCCGAAACCCACACCCATCAGGTGCCCTGGCAATTGGAGGGAACCTCAGTGCAACCTGCATCACGATGCCAGGCATCCTTCCCACCTGCGAGATGTCGACTGGCCTGATGGCTGGTATATCAGTGCTATGTGATCCCAAGTGCGGTTAAATAGTGGGGAATAAAATCCTGAAGCAATACAAAGTTTCAAAAGAGTCATAGCCAAAGAAATTAAATACATTTATTTATTAAACCTTAAACAAGCATGGCTACCCACACCCTGTTTCAGGGATGGACTCGTCCAGCTCACCCAAGCTAGGAAACTTGAACTTCGTGCGGGCGGAGTTAATAAGCCTACATGTGCTAATCCGGGACAAACAAATCGTACAATTGGCCGCATTGAACAGGACCAGGGAATGTTTGGGTGAAGCCCAAGTGGAAATACATATTCCTGACTACATATGGACATCAACGCCCTCATCTCTGACGAGAAACGAGAGGATCTGATTCTATGTGTGCTGTGGCTTAGAAAACACAAAGCCATTATTGAAATCGCCAAANTGACGAGAAACGAGAGGATCTGATTCTATGTGTGCTGTGGCTTAGAAAACACAAAGCCATTATTGAAATCGCCAAATACCACATTCACTTCTGTTTGACCGAACGGTGAACAGTATACAAACCTAGGCCATCGCAGAGAAAACAACGAACCATCTGTACAACTATAGTCGGTTCACGACCGGAAGAAACTTTTGAAAATCAAACTTTGAAAAAACACCCTAGTCGTTAGCTACATGCATATAACATTACAAACAGCGGCGAGCGCTGATACAGTTATGCCGTTATGTTGCCAGCANTGACGAGAAACGAGAGGATCTGATTCTATGTGTGCTGTGGCTTAGAAAACACAAAGCCATTATTGAAATCGCCAACTACCACATTCACTTCTGTTTGACCGAACGGTGAACAGTATACAAACCTAGGCCATCGCAGAGAAAACAACGAACCATCTGTACAACTATAGTCGGTTCACGACCGGAAGAAACTTTTGAAAATCAAACTTTGAAAAAACACCGTAGTCGTTAGCTACATGCATATAACATTACAAACAGCGGCGAGCGCTGATACAGTTATGCCGTTATGTTGCCAGCANTAGTCGTTAGCTACATGCATATAACATTACAAACAGCGGCGAGCGCTGATACAGTTATGCCGTTATGTTGCCAGCACGAAGAGAGGAAATAGTTCCAAAGTTTTAATGTAATTGTTAATTTATCGCTTACAAATGGGCTTTGAAAAGACTTGTGTCTTATTATGCCAATTATTAATTACGTGNTGTAATTGTTAATTTATCGCTTACAAATGGGCTTTGAAAAGACTTGTGTCTTATTATGCCAATTATTAATTACGTAATGCTAACGTATTTAGATTTCAATGTTTCTTGCGTAGTCACATGATCCCGCTCAAGGTTAAAGTAGAGCTGCCATTTGTTTACAAACCTTCGTTCCGTGTGTTGTTGACTGGCTGTGGTTGACACACGTGCAAGAGAATTTGTGCGATTATCTTGTTTAACCTATAATAATTCATTAATCGGTTTTTTTTTTTTTTTACTTATATCCGCTCTTTATTATTTCTCGTTGTATTTTCGTTTCTGAAAACTGTATAACATATTACTCGTAGTGCGTTCCCACGTGATTAATATTTTTTTAATGTATTTCAGGTTTGCTAAAAATTTTATTTACTGTATTTTACGTGGTATGTTGTAGTAGTTTTTGAGTGCAGTCATGAGTTCTAGCAAGGTGAAGAATAGAGAAGTAACCACTCTTCAACGCCAACAGGACATCATTAACCTCACCGAATCGCTGTATTCCCTAATTAGGCGAGGGGAAATGAAACCGTGCAACATCGCGGAAAGAGCGGCAGAAATGTTGAAACTCTCCAGATCCACAGTGCTAAGGTTAGTTAAAAAATATATAGTATTAACCATTGCGTTTACAAGTTGTGTGTGTTAAGGTAAATTATGTTGGCCTACGAAATGTGTTTACAAGAACATAAAGAAAATTGATTTATAACTTGATAATGTCGCCGAACGTTGTCTACGTGTCTTTTTGACCTTTTATTTAGGTAGTTATTAAGTTTAGGGGCTTTTCTGTAAAAATTAAATTAATCCACTCTACTAATGATGCAGAACACGAATATACGAGGGGCATTAACGTCCGAATAATTTCGTAACATCTGCCCACCTAACCTAACAGCACCTAACCCCACGATGGGTGAATCACTATTTTACATTTTTCAACTAACCTACGATTTTTGGATTTTACACTAACCTAGGATTGTAGGGTTATATATACTAAAATGTGAGTGTGTGTATCACCTAACAAAAGGTGGTATTACAATGTGTAATTAAAAATAAAAACCACTTTGTGTTGGAATTTGTGTACGCCTGCAAAAGATTCTTCATGAACAACCCAATATATACAGTGGAAATTTATTATAAATACAACCGACAATGGTAAGGAAAATTGCCTCTATAGTGATTTTGTTATAGCCAATTAATTTTATATAGGTTGTGGAGAGATGGTACATTTTAAGATGCTGAAGAAACTGCTTGTTTTGTATTTAGAAGTTACATTGCGGCATTAATTGCCATTGTTATAAATCACTAAATAGATTACAGTCGATATAACTGGAACTTCCCCTACTATTAAACATATCTGTATCACTTCACTAAACACGAGAGGACATCGTAATCGATGAAATCGCAGTCATAATCTTTTAAGAAAACAATTGTGTATTAATGCATTTCTCCAACACCGCAGTTCTACAGCCATTGTCTTTTAGTTATTGTAAATTATCATTGTTGTATCGTGTGGTGATTTCAGCTGGAGAAGTTCCCCTACAGTAGCTGAAGGAAGGACACCATCATCAATTGGCTGCAGGAGCACAACATTCCGTTTGCTGTATCCGTTTTTTGCAAAATCTTTTTGTGTAGTGTTAAATTGTAGGGTAATGTTGTTGAGCATTGCTTTATAGCATTATATTTAAAGTAGTAGTCTACATCAGAGAGCAGCTATTTAAGTATGTAATTTTTTTGAATAATTGGTTTCTAATTTGTGGAGTGGAAATGGATGTATTCATTTTTTTTATATAGTTGCTGCTGTGTTGAGTTGTTTATGTACATTTTTGTTTTGATCTATGGTAATTCTGTAGCAAAATGAATCACTACAATCCATAAGTTATTACTTATACTTCTAACTAACTATTAAATAAATAAACAGTATTTATAAGTACTACGGCTTATGCCTTTAGGATGTTTTAACTTAATGCAAACTGGAGATGTTAGGATACACCATTGTCAGCTTCTTTACTTATTGTAAACAACAGTTCTCTCTAATATTCTGTTTACTGGAGCCACATTTTTTAGTTATGTTTAATTTGTTATAGGATTTCTTTACAAAATCTGTGGCACACTTATTTTGTTCCTCCTCTAATCATTTACTTAGCAACATATTTCAATTTAATTGTTTAAATATTAGACATTAGTGAAACCAATGTCTTTTCGTATTAGTTTTAAGTTAGATTTTTGTTTGGAAAATATTTTAAGATATCAACAGAGGTTAACAGCATTAAATACGGGCCCGGAGCCCAACTAAAACATAAACACAGCAGCCTACCGCCGGCTGAATTATTTGAACAAAAACTGTCGGGTTGCATTTTTGTTGTAAACCCACTATAAGAGTTAGGGGAACTTCGGTTCCTGACCTCGTGACAGCACGACCATCCGGGGGGCTTATGAGAGATTGGCGGTGCCATGTTTATGTTGTTGGATGGACTCCTTGAATGTTGACACATTTCAATGCAAAGTATTGTGCCACATCTATAATTTAACTGAAACCTTAGTTCGCAAAGTTGGTTTTTCAAAACTCAAGTTTCAGCAGACAGACAAAACTGTGTAAAGCCAGCAACTTAGGAAAACATATTTTTCGGAATGTAATACTTTACCACTTCATAAACATTCATGACTTAATTTTTAAAGACCGGTTTTTCCACCACCTGTTATTCTCCCAGTCCAAAATTAGTTGCTGGCTAGCACTGGCTTTCGTTTTACCACTTCAAGTCAACGTCTAACAGGACTTTAGCACCCAGTTGCTTATTGCCGAGGATGAACTAGGTGCTAGGTGTTCCATCTTGAAGTTGGTGAGAAATAAAATGGAATCATATTTGTAATGCACGTCAGAAATACGACAATTATGAGTATTTATGTAATAATAAATTCAGTAGTGTGATTTGAAATTCTACTCAGTGATGCAATTATTTATTTATATGTTATTAATATAAATAATACCACAGAGGAATATTTTAACGTAACATTAGACAACAGCATTTTCGTTTCGATAATTAGTAATCGTTTTCGACATTACTGTGCCTCTACATGTAGTGCGGCTGCTGCACAATGGATCATAAGTGCTGCTTTTTGAATAAAGAAATCTTCAGACATTGGCGAGAATATAAATCATGAAAGGAATTCTTAACTTATATTAAAAACAGCCAAATGATTTATTCGTACTAGTGTAACCTGAGCGGTCAGGGATAGTGATACGTTCGGCGACTATGTTTAGAAAAAGTAAGAATATTACACAACATTCGTATTTGGAATAGAATGGGTGCCAGATCACTAGGTGAGCACAAAATCACAGTTCTCAGGATCGTGGGCCGAACGACAACATGGCTGTATCTTCCTGACACAGGCCGTATAAATTTACAGAAAAACGTAATATATAGCCGGGGTATTCAGGCTCCCCAGCATGCGTTAGTATTACATTTTACCTTATAAATGAAGGATGCCTCCTTGAGATGTCGATGACTCCCCGGTTAGGGCCAGGACCCAAACACAATGAGAACCGCCACCATCGAGACACTGCTACTGCTGTTGCTGCGGTATATCTGTATGACTGGCATCGATGCCGTTGAGGGCGGTATGGTCACACCGTCGAGGAGATGCTCGACCCGGAACTGGACCTGGCCACCGATGAGTCGCGTGTCCTGGCAGTCTGGAAAGGGGCACCTGGGGGTGCAGATGTGACCAGGTGGGCCTCCGATGTTGCGGCGCTGGGCACCGCGGCATCTGGTGGTCGGTCATCATTCCGGGCACTCTTCCTGGAGTCGGACATCCCTACGGCTTGTGGCATTGTCAAGGTAGCTGACGACTCAGATGTCCTTGAGGGCATCATTGTTGGTGGGCATGGTAGTCCGCGCATGCCTGATGCCAGTGATTGCCATCCTGTGTCGTCCGGTACTACTTCGGTCGGTTGCCTCTGACTGGTATTACCTTGGGACACCGCTGCTATCGGCCGAGTGCTGGTGTTTTTGTAAATAGACTTGTTGTACAATTGGCAGTTCTTTTGGGGGCAATGGGGTTTCAGGGAAACACTGTTGGATGCACCTTTCCTGTCGTTTCCTTGCCAGTTCTAACCTCTGCCAGCAGTGTCCTTCTTGTGTTTACGTTTCTGAGGGTCATAAGTTCGTGGTTGGTTGTGGATATGCATATTCCCTGGGTCGTGCCAGACCGTGTCCATACGTTAATTCTGCGGGCCAATGTCCCTTGGCCTAGTTCTGTCAGTTTCTCAGGCAGTAAAGTATCTCTGGGACATGGGTAGGCCCAGGTAGTGTGGTCATCCCCCACGCAAAGACAGAACAACTGCGCCTTGAACTCTTGGTTCTTTCATTCTGTGGGATTCGGGCAGGGGTATTACACCACCGTTGTGTGGTGTACTGCCTGCCACTTGGTGCACAGTTCCCGCCATTGCTTTCCCCTGAACAGTGGTCCATTGTCAGTGATGATTACTTTTAGTTAACTCCAGCGTGTGAAGAAATCATTCTGGAATGCTCCTACCATGTTTTTTGAGGCACTAACTCGGGAAGGAATAAGCCTCCCACCAACCTGTGCACAAATCTATCACCACCAATGAAAATCTCTTCCAGTTTGAGGCACGGGGATATGGTCCCATCAGATCCAAGGCGATGGTCATGAAGGGTTTCTCTGGTTCGTGGGGTTGCTGTTGGGTACGCCATCGGTACAGAGTATTTTTAGGTGGTTATATGTTTCGCAGCCACATACAAATTCCCGCACTTGTTGTATGAGCCCTGGCCACAAATAGTGGGTTATTATGTTCCACTTAGTTTGCGGGGCTCCCGGATGTCCCACCATGTGGTTGGCATGCGAGTGTTCCATGATGAACGTTCGTCCCTCTTCCCCTGCTGGGCAGGTCTCCAGGTGGTTATCGACTGCACGTCAGTTGGCCTGCTGTTCTCTGGCATACTGAATGAGGTGCTGCGCCACATCTGCGGACAACTGTTGTGCTGCGAGTACTCGTTCGTATATCGCATCACATGTTAGTTCTTGGGTGGCATTACTCGTGCCTACGGTGATGGGCTGTAGCCGGGCAACCGGCGGACTGAATGGCGGGAGTACGACTTCTCACTCGCCTTCATCACGTGCTATTTTGCTTGTACAGGGCTCACGAGAAAGTTCGTCGGTTAGTTGGTTTTCATCGCCCGTAATGTATTCCACCACGAAATCATAGGCCTGTAATAACATGGACCTCTGTGTGAGTTTGATGCGGACAGTGCGCATGTTATGCAGCCACATTAAACACTGATTGTCTGCCCTCATTGTGAATCGTTGGTACTCTAGGTGTTACGGTAGTGTTTAAGTGCCCATACGATAGCCAAGCAGTTCCTCTCGTTCATGTCGTAGTTGTGTTCGCGTGGGGCAAACTTCGTGCTACTGCAGTCTATGACTCTGAGTTCCCCATCATCATCGTATTGAAATTGACTGGCCCCAAGCCCTTCTTGATTGGCATCTGTTTGCAGATATAAATGCCTCTAGAGGTCTAAACAGGACAGTTTGTCGCACTGTTGGAATCTGTGTTAGATTTCTTCGAACATGTTTTGGGCATCGTCGTTCTAATGGAAACACTGTTGTGTTGACAACAAGGCGGTTAGTGGGGCTGTTATCGTGGCGAAGTCTTGTATGTAGCCCCTTAAGCCCGAAAAATTTTCGCAGGTGTTTGCGAGTGTTGTGAGCAGGGTAGTCTTGAATTACCCTCAATTGTTTGTGGTTGCGCTGAATACCCTTGGCATCGACCATGTGGCCCAGGTATTGAAAACATGTTTTCCTTTTATGACATTTACTGTTTGCACACATTAACCCATTGATAGCCAGTTGCTCCAAGACGAGGGATGGGTGTTGTATGTGTTCTTCCCTCGTTTTTGACCAGATCACAACGTAGTCTAGGTATGCGATCGTGCACTCCCCTATCAACCCATCCCAGATGTGGACCATCATGCTCTAGAAGGTGGAGGAGGCACATATCAGCCCAAAGGGCAAGGCGAAAAATTGAAAATGGCATCCATCGGGGGCCATGAATGCGGTCTTATGACAGTCTTTTGGTCTCACTGGTATTTGCCAATAATCACTTCTCAGGTCAACAGAATATAAAATCTTGACATCCCATAACATGTTTAGTGCAGAGTTCATGCTGATAAAGGTTGGGGGCACACTTTCGGTCACTT
Organism: Clitarchus hookeri; assembly: GCA_002778355.1. Taxonomy (NCBI): domain Eukaryota; kingdom Metazoa; phylum Arthropoda; class Insecta; order Phasmatodea; family Phasmatidae; genus Clitarchus; species Clitarchus hookeri. Next base: position 29,874 of record NQII01001798.1, read on the forward strand.
GGTTGAGCAGGCGGAAGTCCTCGCAAAACCTCCAGCTTCCGTCTTTCTTGGGGGCCAGAGTGATAGCTGAGTGTAATTGCTTTCCAAGGGTTCTATTACCCCATTTCTAATAATTTCCTCGATTTGTTGATTAATGATCCTTTGGTGATAAAGATCATAATCACGAGGGGGGACCACAGAGGTTCAACTTTAGTGAGTGGTATCGCATGTTCTGCCATGCTCATGCTCTTAAGGGGGTCTGCCATGGCAAATAAGCACCACATTCTGTCAGGACTCAGTGGATCGCGTCCCTATTTTCTGCGGGTATGGCATGGTCGAATGTGTCTAGTTGGACAGATTGTTCACTGTTTTCTTTGTGATGCCCGAGGTTTTACACAGTTTGCAGTTCGGTCAAACTGAAGTGATTGTGGTCCTTGGCGATTTCAATAATGGTGTTGTGTTATCTAAGCCACAGTACCCTGATGTGGTCAAAGCTTGGCTACGGTGAAAAAGCCAACTTGACCCGCGGTGTTACCAGAGTTGATGGTGTGATATTTATGTGCCCCCCGCCACAGCTCTGCGGTGAGCTGATGAGATGAGTACCGTTCTGGTCGACGGCATAGGGGACTCTGGTGAACACTCCGTCACACACGACGGCGAGGCTGTAGGCCGCCTCGCACACCTTAATTAATTATAAAAAAACGAACGGTGCTTGTTGAGGTATTTATTACCTTAGAATCATTACTTCACACACAGCTATAACACAAGACACGTGGCCTGAATGGCCCGGAAACTGCGAGCGACCACGTGGTCTTTATAATGTGAAACTCGAATGCACTTAACAATTCCCAATAAAAAATAACATCGCTCTATCCTCGGCGCTATGCAAGTCAAATAATGAGACAGATGAAAATAATGATTTAAATTAAGATGGATGTCACTGGATGGCAACTCAACTGATGATATCTTTGCTAGGGCCTCTGCGGAGCGAGAGGCTTATACGTCCGGGTCCGTTGAAGTGCTGACAAGTACTGGAGGGAAGCGTTCGCCGGCTTCTGCCACGTGAGCGCAAACGATGCCACGTGGTGAAACGATGAAACACAATATACACTAAAAATGATAATGAGATGAAAGGGACATGAATTAAATTAAACTAAGAGTATGTTATTTTCCCTAAAACAATACACAATAAAAATGATAATACTTATTCTAAATGTTTCCATCGTACCAGCCACAATATTGCCAAATGTAAAATGTCACATGTCTCTGTCTGTGGCTGGGCAGGCTGCCTCCAAATGATGACAAAACAAATTATATTAATTAAATACACTGACACTATTAACAAATACACTGATGATATTATACTGATGAAATACACTGACATGGAATAAATTTGAAACACTAATGCACTTGCACTCGTGCCCACAAGCTTGTCGGTTTGGTGTGTCTTGTGTGTGGACATGACTGCGGAATTCATGGTGGGTATAAAAGAGTCGTGAACGTGCTGTTCACATCAACCCCTAGAATAATGTCCTCTCGTATCTCGTCGGAGACGAGGACGTTGATGTCCATAGAACAGTCACGAATGTGTATTTCTACTTCGACTTCCCCCAACCGTTTGCTGGTCCCATTCAATGTTCCTAATTGTACGATTTGTTTGTCTATGGTGTTCAGCTGTTCGCCTGTTAACTATGCCCACATGAAGTTATGCGACATGGCCATATTGATTATTTCCACGATATTCCACCCACCAAGCATATGGGTATTCTGATAAGCTTATCGCTGGCGGAGCTAACCTGTGACGTCGGCGAGGTTAACCAGGGTTGGTTGGATGTTATATTGCCCGGCGCCATTACTCAGGGGTGAGCTAATCATGAGGGTTGCCCGGTCAACGGCTTATGGGAACCCTGGTAATGCTCCGTCAGTTTGTTGATGGGTGTCAGTTACTTATAGTTGCACTTGTTATATAATTGATGGTGAGACTGTAGGCCGTATCGTACGCCTGAAATATGGTAACGAAATGCGAGTGATGCTACAAAGGATGCTGTACAATGTATTGACACCGATTTCACTTGGTTGAACGGTTTATTAACTGTCCTTGCTGCAGGTGAAGAATGTGCGAATGTTGCATGATAATGGACCCAGCACTTAAGCGGTGGAAAACACGTGGTCTTATATTGAGACGCGATTGCGTTAAGCTCTCCGGTGAGAGTGCGTGTGGCTCTCCCCTCAGTATATTAAAATTAATACAAATGTTCCGGTGACCAATATATTACTATTGCAGTTAAATGATTGCAGCCTATAGGTGGATACTGAGGAGGCTTGTGGAGCGGGCGACCATGCCGCTGGTCTTGTCCGGGTGGTGAGACAAACTGGAGCGAGTCACATCTGCTGCCGCCAGAAGTGTCGAAATCGACATCAAACGCCTAACAATAAAATATTTCATGAACACTGTGATGTGATTATAATGTTGAAAAATTGTGTGAATTAAGTTAAACACATGGGTGACATCCCCATTTATATACACATGTCTGTTAATGTTTTATTTGTTAAGTTTATGGGGATGTCACCACACTAAATTATTTGTTATAATACTGTAGGTATTTTTAAAAAATCTGTAATTTCGAAAACATAATTACTCTTATATAAATACACCTTAAATAAGTTATTACATTTGCTTATAAAAGTGTTTGCATTTCACTTCCGATGACGCGTTTGAATTACACTGGCTACAGCGTTGCCAGGTAGCTGTCTCCTGAAGGGATGGACGAGTCCACCTGTGCAAAGGGGTGTGGAATGTAATGCTTGATTGACATTTATACAATGAAAAACACCCCTGACTGTAACCGTGAATGCAGTGACTCTGTTCAATATGTTTGCTAAAATTCTGTACACCCCTGGACGACACTTTATAGCACTTATCTCTCCAGTTCCGGCCTACCAGCCAGTAAATGTCACCTGGTGGTGCATTGAGTCGTATTTAGCTGCGCGAGCTGCGAGGACACAACGACCAATTGCCAGTGCACCTAACGGCTGTGGCTTTGGAGTAAAGACCGTTTTGGATAGCCTACCCATCTATTAAAAGAGTTACGTCTTGTAATACATAAGTAGGGTGCCCTCTTTAGTTGCGTAATCCTTGTCGGTAATAAGGTGCAAGTTCTGTTCTTGTTGACCCGCAATACACACTCTTGGCCTGATGTGGTTGGTGCAGCCTGGTGTAGTTACTCTAGTTGTTGTGACTGCGGCAGTCAGAGTGGACACAAGAAACTCGTGGTCGCGTGGCTCACATCACCTGGCCTAAGTAATGATGTATCTATTTATTATTTTTATTTTCGGGAGTTCTGGTTGAGACAATGGCAGAGAGAGCGTCCCCAATTTGCACTACTCTCCTTTGATGTTTCCCTGCGGTTCCCTCGACCAGTTCGGGCAAATTTTGTGGTAGTGGTATTGTTCGTCCTTGCAGCAGCGAGGCATGTTTGGTGGGCCCTTCCCACTATTGTTGTCTAGGATTTTGGTATTTCCCCTTACGAAACTCTTCCCTTCGTATATCATGGTGTCCACAGTGTTGGTCCACGCCTTTGTCCACCCACCTTTACTGCGTGCATAAATATTTGGTGCCCTGTACTTCGCATTGTCTCGTGCTTCACCTACTGCTGTTGTTAGGAACTTTTTGGTTCCATTAAACACCATAGGCTATAAGGCCGGTCGGTATTCATGTCTCACAGTTTCCAGGATCGTTTTGAGCACGTCTTCATCTGGGAAAAATGGATAATGACTGTCGGCTAGACTTAACTTTCGGCTTATGAGCATTTTCAGATCGTCGGTGGCGCCTTGTTCCTTGGTAAACAGGGCGACCTTTTGTTTTTATTTGGTATGTGGCCGTAAATTTACGTACGAATTGTCCCCAGGACATATCATATTCTGTGGCGAACCCCCGCTATGATTTCTTCACCGTGTAGTTGGTTTCCGATGGCACTAGCCCACTTTTCCTCCCTAACTTGTACCATTGTAATCGGGTAGTGCACTGTTTTCAGGAACACGCATGCGTCCTCAGCTGTCCGGCTGGAAAGGTTTGGGAGTATCTGAAATTTGGCGGGTGTCACATAACTCTTCCGATTACGCTTGTCCTGTATCCGGGGGATGATGGCCTCGGTGTTTTGAACTGTGTCCCACCGGCTCCTATCATTCCCTGCCATGCGGGCATAGGTGCCACAAGTTCCATTCGCTAAGTGTGATGGTTATGTAATCTGTATTGGGCTGCGTACTTTTGTTGACACTGTTTAACCTTAAATGTTCCCTCGAGGATTGCCTGCCATTCCCTCATGGATGCACACGTTGGGTGAAAACTCGAGTTATACTGTTTGCAGTTTATGCTTGGATTTTTGAGATTCACACAATATTCTGCCCGACATACTGAACCTTGTTGTTGTTTGGGTACTCACCGGTTGCTGGCTGAAGTTAGTATTTTGGGAGTTCTGGCTTGCATGTTGTCAATTGTTCTGTGCATTTCTAGCACTGGAACTGATGGTGCTGCAGGGAAATCCATTCTACATGTTGTAAGTAACTTGTATGTATTACGCATTGGCATGTAGCACAGCGCACGGAGTCTGTGCCAACCCCCGCACATGTGGATCGTGAGCAGCAGTAGGCGACTGCTGTGTAAGCTAGTGAAGGCAGGAAGTATGCATCGTATTCGGTCGGCGCGCACCTACATATTCCTGCACATATATTATATTTGTTGAAGGGATCGAGTTTTCGGGACTTTTCGCACTGATCATACTTCCGACAGATTGATGGTACAGTTGGACTGTATTCCATTTCTTAAAAGTCTTTTGTTAATCACACGTGGAGGTTGCACATGGAACATGCAGTTGACGCCACGTGGTAGCCCGGTCCTTATTTGTAATCGCGGACAATCTTCCCAGACTTTTTCCGTACGTCGGCTACTCGTGTATGTGGAGAGTATCGCCCGACCCGGTTGTTTGCTGCGGCGCAGTCGCCCGATGTTGTGAATGCTTGATGACCGTTCGACTGTGACATCAGAGTTTATTGTCCCACGCTGGCCTGACCTACGCTACAAAATGTTGGCATGGACCGCGTTCTTCCAGATCAAGCAGCACAAATGGAGAATTTTATAGGCGATAATCCTTTCTCCACTAGATTTATACACGTGTTTGTTACGCTTTATTATGGCACACCTCCTTGGGCAAGCCATTTAACGTTACCTGAGTGATCGGGGATAGTGATACGGATGTCGTCCGGCGACTATGTTAAATAAGAGTCAAAATATTTCACAACATTTCTATTTAGAATAGAATGGGCGCCAGCTCATTGGGTTAGCACGAAATCACAGTTCTCAGGATCGTGGTCCGAACGACCATGTAGCTGTATCCCCTGACACACTGTATGAATTTTTAGGAAAACGTAACATATAGCCTGGGTATTCGGTCTCCCCATCACACTTTAATATTACCTTTTTACCTTATAAATGAAGGATGCCTCCTTGAGGCGTCGACGACTTCCTGGATACGGTCTGGGCCCCAAATAAACACTTAATGAGAACTTACAAGTTTCGGTGAACTCAAGTAAATTGTATTGCCGAATAATCTACACAGTTACATGTATACAATGAAAATTATAGCGGACCTGACTCACAAAGCCTACTAGTGGCCGTTACTTTACAAGAAGGCTAAGAATGGTGCGAAAACTTACTCGAGTTATTAAACCTCTGGGGTCGATAAATCGAGCTGACAGAGGGGCGTTGCGAATGCGAGGAAGACTCGGTAAACTAAATAAACATTCGAGTAAATTAAGTTATTCTATTGCAGTTTAGTGTTCCGAACAAAGTATGAAAGTCCCCCGCGATGCTATGGGCGTGCAGCACTTAAGACCCGTGGAATCAGACTGCCAGAGATGGTGCAGGTCAGCGACGTACTTGCCGTGAACTAGCACTACTCCATGAGGTAATTTAATTATCTGACCTCATTAACATAGAACTGGAAACATATACACATAAAACACTGAAATGTTCTGAGCGAAGTTTCTTAATCCTTTAGAGATTAAGGAGTTCTTAATTAACCACTAATTTACATAAAAACATGATTATGTGGTGCCTTGCAGAGCACATGGGAAATTAAGTCTGTGGCACTCTACGACCAGAATGGTCAGGTTGAAAGAAAGACTATTTGTTTCCCATGTCAATAATTGGCTTGATTAAACAAACAATCACACTCGGAAATTTATGTAGAACAATTTAAATACCCTAGCCTTGCTTATCTACACCTCATTAAATATGCACGTAGTGATTTGGGCTGATGGCGTGATAACATTGGCCATGTCAGACCATACAGGAGTGGTCCACGTAATTACATTATTCATATAATATTTCACTGGAAGGATGTATTTTGTGAGATGCAGGGACAAACTTCACTTTTTCGTTATTATATTTTTATTTTTCACATTTTGCACTGATGTGCTGCTTTATGTTGCATGTATAAATACATTATGGTAACAGTGATGTAAACATTCAAAATATTTGTTAACATTCTGACATGAAGGGGTTTTCAGGATTTATGACGTGGGTACCCATTTTACCTAGCTTGACTCATTAAGGTGAAAACGGATGAATTTGCCCAGCGCCATAACTCCATGTGCATGAGTTGGGAGGGGTCGTGCAGTCAACGGCCCGTAGGACCGTGGAGTCCTCTGTTGGTCAAAAGTGCTTGTTGATGGAGACTTTACCACTAATTCAATATACCTAGTTGTTTTCTCTATTACGTTGGCGAGGCTGTGAGCCACCTCATTCAGTTTTGCTTATCCTTTGGTTTTACTGCCAGTGAGTGCAGCACCCTACATACCCAGAGGGGTTAAAACAGATGAAATGCTAGCATTGGCTCAAGATGCTTACTTGTTCCTTGACGTACATATACTCACTTACACTAACATATACCGAACTTATGCGGACCCGGCACTCGGTCTACTGACCAATACGGAGTAAAATTGGTCTAAGCCAATTACGGTTAAAGTTCCGAATAAGCTTTGACATTAAGCCCTGGTTGAACTACAGTCTGACAGAACAGTGAACCCCTTGGAACGAACAGAATTAAAAATATTCCTGTAAGTTATGCTGTTGATGAAATGGTTGCAATGAAAGTTGAAGATGCTGAGGGGATCCGCACAGTGCGAAACTCCGGTGCTGCAAAATGGCCCGAGGGTTGATGTCAGTCTGAGCATCATGGTATCGGCTTCCGCCAAGATTTAGTAAAAAATTACATTGACCCTCTTACATCTAAACTACATGGAAAAATAACTCATGGTGGCATACCACATTTAATTACGTTTTAATCAAGTTTGTGTATGTAATGTCACGGGATATGTCACCGCACTAAAGAATCATAATAAGGAAACTGAGGCTAATATAGGCAGTCTGCTGTAATGGAAAACATGACACTTTTACAGAATAATGTAAATAACTAAAATGGATAAAATAACTGTTTAAAAAATTCCCATACCACTTCTGGTAAATTTTGTCGATGGGCGAGTCCAAGTGTTCCAACCTGGAAGGGTTGGATGAGTCCATCCTTGAAAAGGGGTGTGGGTAGCCATGCCTTTTTTAATAGATTCGGGATATATTTCCTCACTGTTCCACTTCCCTTTGGTCACGTAGAACTATTTACATAGCAAGTAGGCTGGTCGATGTCATTTCACTGGGTAAGACGAAAGGCATTGCTGCGCGAGCTGCCCCGATGTTCCCTTTATTGGTGTGTGCGCCTGACAGTTACGTCATTCGTGTGGTGGGGGGACACTGTTGCCACAACGTTGCCTCTAATGGTTGATGTGGTGAGCCTGCCGGCTATTTCATTCGTTGGGATGTCGTGTTAGACTGCTTGTTATTTACTCCCAAGATGGTCACTTATGTCATTCGAGTCTCGTAGTACATAACGACGAGGCTTGTGCTCTCCGTTCTCGCCGGCACATTCTATGCTCGTTGCTGAGTGTTCGTCTCGGCCTGGTGTTGGTTATGTGGTTTAAGTGATTGCTGATGTGTCAGTGGTCACGAAAGTACATGTGGACATCTGATTGAAGTCAATTCGTTTATTGTAGTTATTATCAATTGGCATTAGATACGAAATAAAATATTTTTTCCGCCACAAATATATTAACATTTTAACTTTTCTTTCCGATATAGGAAGAAAAAAATATACTAATCAGAAAATGTCTCTGTTATTATATAAAAATGATTTACTAATAAATCTTTAATTGAAAAATTGTGTGTTATTCCTTATAGAAAATATAAAACCTTAGCAAATAACATTTTTAAAATGGTGTTTTACTCTCGAAAAGTTACGTATTTTTTAGTGAATTTGATTACCTACTTATACAAAATTAGACAAATACTTTCATTTTACATACAGGAGTTTCACAATATTGATAAACCACTAGCTTCTATTTAGTCAACAGTCAAGCTCAACTTCTAGCTAGCCAACCTGCAGATTTAGCAGGAGGTGGTAAAACCAGCCCAAGTGATTTGAAGGTAATGTCAACCATAGGATTCTATAGATACTGCTTATAATCTACAGGTATTACTCTCCAAGCAAGTTCTTCCTCATGAAGAACTTATTTTTCATTGTCTCCTGCCAGCACATAAATGCCATAGAGATTCACACAAATTCGTTCGAGCACATTGTTTTAGTTATCATTTTGCTGGTGTATACCACAAAGAAGAAAAAATTACTATATTTATCCTCTGCTGTTGACAAATTAATTTAATCACAATTTTTTTTACTAAATATCGAATATATATCAACAGTGAGTAAAAATCGATAAAAGAATTGTAATCAATTAATTTATCGATTTTTAAATACTGATATTCTTCTTAATTATCGATATAAAAATTTTATATATTGATCGTCTATCCTTCACTATTGTGTTGATTTTGGTAATAGTATTGGGAATGTTAATTTTTTATTTGAAATAATGCAGGTCGTGGAGGCTTTTCGTTCTGCATTGGGCTACGGCAATTGGAGGTTGTAATAATTATATTTACAAATATGCCATTCTGTAGGGCAAAATGGAAGCTAATGTAAATTATAATTTTGTGACCGATGAAAGTACTGTGCGTACCACCTGTACATTTGAATTTCGCGATAGTGACGACGATGATGATGTCGGAAATAACATTATTTATGTTGATGTAAGTTGTTACTTGTGTAATTAAACGATACTAAAGGATTCAGCTAATGAACACTGTTCTCTGAAAACAGTGTGGGGCCGCGGTGGCCGAGCGGTTAGCCTGTTGGCCTTCCACCATCGCCAACCGCGTCCAGTCCTCGGCCGGGCGACTCCCGGATTTTCGTATGTGGGAATCGTGCCGCTGGTCGACGGGGTTTTCCCGCCCTTTCATTCCGGCGCTGTTCCATACTCACGTCAATCACCCTCGTCGACTTTCAAGACCTCGTCGTTAAGTGCCGCCCAAATCTGTTACTCACCCTGAAAACAGTGTCAAGGTTTATAACCATACGTAGCACAAATGTATCATTAAAAACAAACACTATTGATGTCACATAGAAAGTCTAGACAAACGTACGAACACCACATGCGTACATAAATTACGGTAATTGTAAAGAATAGTGACCGAAAATAACAAAAAATTCCGAAAAATTGTATATTTAGGCACTACTAATTACACAGAACACGAATTTACTAGGGGCATTAACATGATTATAAACCACAAAAACGATAGTGGGGAGGGCTATGAATAATAGGGAAATTGTGGGTTAAAATCACGGTAATTATACAGAATAGCGATTTTTTTTGTAATTATGCAGTTTAACTGCTTTTCTGCAACCNNNNATATTTCCACTCTACTAATTAGGCAGAACACGAATATACTAGGGGCATTAATGTCAGACTAATTTTGTAATATGTGCCCACCTAACTTAACAAAACCTAACCCCACGCTGGGTGAATCACTATTTTACATTTTTAAATTAACCTAGGATTAGGGTTTTACACTAACCTAAGATTGTAGGGTTTTTCACTAAACTACGAATGTAGGTTTTTAGTGATTTAAAGGAACCGTAAAACATACCAAAAGAATATTAATTAACTCACCTAGAAGGCGGCTGGTACAATTCCTCTGTCAATGGCCAATTCAACCTTACCTCACTCGACGAAACACCATGTTTCACAAAAATGCCACATACGCGAATATAACGCACTGAAACACTCGTTCATAGGTGAATATTACGCACTGGCACTCGTTCATAGGTGAATGTAACGCACAGAAGAACTCTTTCTTGCTTTCTCCGTTTTAAATTCGCCGGGGATTGAGACGTTGCGACACACCGCCAAAGACAGAATGTCTACTGAGTTTTTTAAAAAATTTCCATTATGGTGACGTAACAATACCCAAGAGCCAATACGGTGATGGCAGGAATCATTACGTCACCAAAAATCATGGCTTCTACTGTAAAATAGTGATTCATTCATCGTGGGGTTAGGTGGGCACATATTACGAAATTGGGTGCGCAAATGTTAAGTTGGGGTGTTTTTGTATTTTTTGTGGATGTATTTGTATTTTTTGTGGATGTATTTGTAATGATTTTACCCCACAATTTCCCTGATCTTCATAGCCCTCCCCACTATCGTTTCTGTGGTTTGTAAGCTAGTAAATTTGTGTTCTGTGTAATTAGTAGAGTTAGAGTCAAAATAGACTGCTTTTCTGCATTTTTTTTTTTTTTTTGGAAAAGCCGTTATCCTTTACATTTATCGCTTGGGTATGTGTATTTCTGGGTAAAGTGTATTTTAGAGGGAGAGCAAGCGCCAGAGATAAGTACATGCGTGGCGTAAGTGGATGCGCGTCATATAAATAAACACTGGTGACGTAGGCAGCTATCAGGTGATTTTAACAGCTAAACGTCATTGACATATTCACATTATCCACATCTCAGACAGCTCCAGAGCGAATGCTGGCTGTGATTGGATACATGAATATTGCGCCAAAATCTGTGAAGTCGGTTGCTAGCCTGCGTAGTTTCCTTCTTCTCGGACTAGGCTTCAACGAGACCAGTTGGTCTTAATTATGCTGCGCTAATAATCTTTTTTATTTTGTGATTCAAAGTGTATTGTAAGTCAAATATTGTAGTGAAATATGTTCTAAAACATAATAGAGCAGAGGGCAGGTGCAGAAGAGGCCAGATTATTATTAGATTGCTGGGTAATTATCTAGTTTAGGGGCTTTTCTGAAAAACACAATAAAAATTTAAAATTATGATATATTTCTACTCTACTAATGATGCAGAACACGAATATACTAGGGGCATCGCTTTAAAATAAGTGCAACATATTTTTAAAAATTGAACAAGTTTGTGAGATGACTGTTTCTGACAGTTTGTTTACGTTTATGAACGAAACGTTTTATGCCAACAAAAGTTGTTTTAATGAATTCAGCATAGCTTACCTAGTTGATATTGAAGCGGCCGTAGTGTTAAAATAAGTAGAACATATTAAAAAAAACTTGCGAAATATGTTTGTTTGTGTCTATTAACGTCAGAGGAATTATACCAGCCCCCTACCTAAGTGAGTCAATTTACATTCTTTTGGTATGTTTTACGGTTCCTTTAAATCCCTGCAATCCTACATTCGTATTTTAGTGTAAAACCCAAACATCCTAGGTTAGTGTAAAACCCAAACATCCTAGGTTAGTATAAAACCCAAACATCCTAGGTTAGTGTAAAACCCTACTATCCTAGGTTAGTTTAAAACCCTAACATCATAGGTTAGTGTAAAACCCAACAATCCTAGGTAATTTTTAAAATGTAAAATAGTGATTCGCCCATCGTGGGGTTAGGTTTTGTTAGGTTAGGTGGGCACATATTACGAAATTAGTCGGACGTTAATGCCCCTAGTATATTCGTGTTCTGCATCATTAGTAGAGTAGAAATATATCATAATTTTAAATTTTTATTGTGTTTTTCAGAAAAGCCCCTAAACTAGATAATTACCGATTGCTGAAATATGAGGAGATTAAGCCTAGACCATTTGCATCTTTACCTAATAATGGCAGTGGGGCAGGTATTCCGGCAAAGTACAAGTACCATACTATGAACATTTGTAAAGACTGTAAGCATCTCATCTCAAAGTGACACAGTTTTATTTTGTTTTGGACAGTCACTCAACATAATCATTTATTTAAATTTAACAACAGATATTAGAAGTTTTTCTGTTCAAAAACTACCCTGAGATATATAGGAATCTCATTCTCACTGGCTGGCGCTCAAAACCAACGGAAATTAAAAATAATTTATGTTGATTTTATGGATTTTTAAGTGTTTCATGTATTTGGTAGACTTAAGGAATTGAATATTGGTAGGTGTGTTTTAAATGTTGAACAGTTTAATTTGCATAAACATTCATTATTAAAATTAGTGAAGGAGATATTTTTCAGTGTTCTACTTGAAATGGTAGAGACTAGTTAGTACCCTACTTCACCTTAGGTACTGCACAGACAAGTTACTTCTCATTTAACCAGTCATCCACAAGTGCCAGTGGAGGTAAGTTGGAAAGAGGAGACGTGATGTGCAGAGAGGGTATCTTGAGGCACTTTACATTTGGTACAATACATTCTACGTTGTGTGGCATATGCAGAAACCCCTCTCATCAATCACACAAGATCAGCACACACAGTACAATTATTTATTGGGTAATTTTCTACTTTAGGGGCTTTTCTGAAAATAAGAAAAAAAACTCCAGAAAGTGGTATANTTCTTTTCCCTCAACAAAAATAAATTCTGAGTTTTATTTCAGTGGGTCATGTTTTACAATAAAAACAAAAATCTCTGTTTATATCTCTCAGAATGTGTGTTTATGTAATTATTTAGAATAGGGGCTTTTCTCAAGACTTCAAATTTCTTCCCTGGCCCCCAAACAGCCTCAATCGCAATCCAACTGAACATCTGTGGGACCACCTCGATCGCCGTGTTCGCCATCTGTCTCCTCCGCCACGCACCNACCGTGTTTGCCATCTGTCTCCTCCGCCACGCACCCTTCAACAGTTGTGGGACGCAGTGCAGACAGCATGGCTCCAGATACCCGTAGAGACCTATCAGCTGCTGTCCGTGCTGCGAAGGGCGGTTACTCTGGATACTAGCAGGTGGTCAAAATAATGTGATTTGACTGTGTATATGTATGTGCTTGTATACATGTAATATATTGCTGGAAAGCCCACAAATAGAGCTTTAAAATGAGGCCATGTAGAGCTGTGTCACTTGTAAATGAGCAGAGATAATTCACTTTACATATAAACTGCAAGCAGTGGAAAACTGTCAATTTCAAATTGAAGAAGGTTTCAAAAATTGGAGGGGGTCAGGTTGTAAGCCTTGATGATTTGACATGGAATGATCACAAGTGTACTTGAATGTGTGGAGGGAGCCAGCAATAAAACCTGTGCAAGTCAGAACCAGTCACGAGCGAGAAGTCACTGAGAAAGGTAGTTTGTGTTGTGTTGTTCCTACAATGATGAGTGAAATGCAAAAATACGAGGTGATTGAAGACTTTATTGGACTTAACATAAGTGAACCCTGTCTATGACGTATCAAATCGAAGGAATACCACGATAAGGAGAAAAGAGAATCAGCTGATGGAAGACTAGTTGAAATATTGAAAAATATCGACTCAATTGCTGATTGAGACAAAGTACTGAAGAAAATAAACATCTTACGAACCAATATCAAGAAAGAAAAGAAAACAGTTGATGAAAGCCAGCTATCTGGAGTGTGTAAACCAAACCTGTGGTATTATGACCTGTTCGACTTTCTAGGAGACTAACAAACTTCAAGGCATTCAACATCCAACATTGATGACAAAGAGGTGTGTTTAGCTAGTGGTAATGTATTTATTGTAGCTATTGTTACCAATACCAAGTGCAGTATACATTTCATTAGTACAAAGTAAACAACTGTATTATTAGTATAATGCTAAATACAGATATTTGGACATTCAATGAGTAAGAAAACATGGCAACTCAGTTATTAGTAATATCGTAAACCTGTTTGCTCTTTACGCACTCAAGATGGAGCTCATTGTATATACTTATTTTGCGAGGGCACTTTGCCATCATTGACAAAATACAGTGGACTCCCTAGCTACCATTTTTCAGCGGACTGTAAAATAATGTCCATACATGCGGGATTTCAATTGAAGATGGTTCTGACATGTACATCAATAAAATACAACTTCTGACCTTATTAGACTTCATGTCGAGTAAAATGAGAGCTGTATGTTATCTGTGAATAAAGTTTAATTAATACACAATAAAAATGGGAATTTAAAAAATGTATTACTGTATTAGTATTATTGTAAGTAATACATTAAAACACATTTCACCTCAACCCATTTAAATAAAAATACATCATCACAAAATATTGGATATTATTGATTGCAATCAGACACTGAATGCAAGCCAACCCAAAACTTTGAAACCCTCTGAAAATTAAAATAATGTGACTGAAGCAAGCCAAATTTTTAATACCCTCCGTGAACTCTATCAGCTGAGCATGCGCAGAGTGATTATCGATTGGGCAGTGTGTTCACGGTGTGCGAGAAGGAGAAGGCATAGCTTCAGCGGCGTGACAAGGGAAACAATCTACCCCTCCCTTTCCAAACCAATCGACAGCCAGAGGGAGGGCGCACAACGTCACCTAGACAACTAGCTTCCTCCTCGACAGCCAGAGGGAGGGCGCACAACGTCACCTAGACAACTAGCTTCCTCCTCGCCAGCCATGTAAGGGGAGGACACAAGCTCTTCCAAGTACCACCGAGGACAGCTGGTCTTCAATAATTAATCATTCAAAATCACGCCCTCTAATTTTTACAACTGACACGAGATATTCTGTGTTTGGGCGCTGTGCTTGCATTATTAGATGAAAAAATGTGTCGAATAGACCCTTAAAGGATATCAGATTATTCAAAAGATGTGTGTCTATTGAAATAAATTAATATAAATCCTACAATCTCCCCGCAAAAAATTACTAAAACTGAACTTTACACTTGGTAATACAAGTCGCTCAATGTTCAAACAATTTTTGGCAACAAGGGGAGGTTAAGTATACACTTTTGAAGATGTAATTTTATTCGAGAGGATACTGTCCATTGTTTAAAATTACTATTTTGTTTTAAAATCATGTTTATTTTACGCCAGATACAATTAAACGCCCACTTTACAGGGGGAAAAAACCTTTAATAACAAAAGAAAACATATATGGAAAAAATAATTTCTCGTTAAAATGTATTGCGTAACATTTTCAGGCGAAACCTTTTGCTTTGAAATACGAGTGACGATAGGTGCAACTATTTTGAGCGTAAGATAATCTTGATAAAATTTCTACTGTGGTTGGCGTGTAAAGTTGTGGAAGCAAGCGTGCTGCCGAGAGAGGGGATGCAGCTGCCCCTCTCAGTGGCTTGTAAGGGGAGGAAGTGAGTGAGAGGGGGGGATGTAAGACCACGGCACTGGTTGATAGGTAACTGCTTCGCCTCAAGTGTCAGGCATGTAAGGGGAGGTAGCATGCCAGTCCGTCAGGTGAACTGGATAGCGCCGTNTGGAAAGAGCAGAGTGAGAGGGGGGGATGTAAGACCACGGCACTGGTTGATAGGTAACTGCTTCGCCTCAAGTGTCAGGCATGTAAGGGGAGGTAGCATGCCAGTCCGTCAGGTGAACTGGATAGCGCCGTGCTGCAGTGGTGTTAAACAGCGGCGCGTTTAACGTATTTCACATCCAATTAGATGTTTGCATAAACAACCAGCTTAAAAATTATTGTTGCGGGAAATCTTATGCGACAGTGCCAAAATATATTTCAATCAATGATACAGCAGTTAAACGATAAAAGCGGGAAATGTTATCATTATTTATATAGGAATTTTGCCTGGACCACAGAAAATTAACTGTGGATACGGTTTATCTGTACGTACGTTTTCGGTACATCGAGAGTCCACTGTAATGTATAAATTCTTGCCTCACTTTTTTGGTGTTGAGTGCTGACTTCCGTACCCAAGATCTCTGCAAAGACACCATATTCAAATTTTCTGATGTTAAGCCAGAAACAACTGTGCCAGTTTGAACATCTTTGACATTGAATGTTTATAGCAAGGCGTATGATGCGTTTGTGACATTAAATAGTTATATAGTGCACAACTGGCTTCACTATGGAATCAATATGTTCTAGTTCAACCTTAACAGCTGTATGAAAAATTTGAAATTGTGCTGCCAAAGTACTAAACACATTTTCAATCACTCGTCAAACTTTTCAGGTACAATAATTGTAAATCTTTTTTTCAACACTATCCACTCATTTTGTCAAAATGGTTTCAGCATATCACATCGCAAGTGGATCGCAAGTATCATTGGCTACGAAAACATGGAGGTTTCTTTGAACTGTTTGTAGCTTCACATGCAGTGGGGATGTTTAGTGAACAGTTCTGTAGTTTTTTGAAAAACATTGTGTGTTGAAGAACACAGCCATCCTATATTTGTCCATTGATACCTAAATTGATTAGAATAAGTTAATAGTGAGTATCTGTTATTGTAATTAGGAACAAACTATGTTTGTGTTTATGATTATAGAAATATGAACTAGTTCCAACTGGAGACGCAATTTCAACATGTTTACCATGAATGCATCCCAGGCAGTGTGGAAAATTCCATCTGTTTTCAAGTCTTCGTGCAATTTTCTTCCAGTCCTGTTCCATTTGTAGAAACTGAAACATAGAAACAAATTAATTTTCAGGACGACAACGAAGGAGGTANAAAATTCCATCTGTTTTCAAGTCTTCTTCCAGTCCTGTTCCATTTGTAGAAACTGAAACATAGAAACAAATTAATTTTCAGGACGACAACGAAGGAGGTATTCATGAAATCTCGAAGGATTGAGGAGTACAGCTGTGCAAGAATCTCAACCAGATTCATCACCTGCTGCTGCATCGAGGCATAATGGTACCCAACAACACCGCTAGCAAGACCGCCTTAATGTGCCTCTAAAGATAAGTGTGACAGGATTTACAAACAATAAAAGAACATTTCAAAAGACCAAAAGTGCTTGATGACCGATATGGTGTTTGAGAAACATGTCTCCGTGAGAATAAGAGGATTAACGGATACATCTCAAAGACTCGTGGCGGAAAAATTGATTAGTGATGCATTGGTTATGGTGGAAATGTGTCTGCTTACCTTGTCACGTTCTATTGTTAACACAACCCTGCTCTTTGGCATACATGTCACCTAACCTATGTGTGATTACTATTCGTCAACAGCTCCTGACAACAGGGCCTGCTCTACCTCTCTTGCTTGTTACATGGTAGGGTTCCTACCATTTCAATGGAAGGATATTCTATAAACGTGATGGAACATATAAACACTGTAGATAACATTTCCACAGAAGATTCTAATCAAACTGTTGCCTCATATCTGTCCAACTATACTGACTGTTAAAGTCGTCTTTGGTGGGAACTGATAGAAATAAATACAGTGTTTTCCACAGGGGTGCATGCAGTTCTTCCCATTGATTACAATACCACAAAGTAGTAGCATTTACTAGTGAGATCGTCATGTCACTTTATGAACCAGGTCGTTAATTAGCGAAACTGCTTGTAGAACCTTTAATACTAATATATTGACAATATGCTGCACTCGCTGCCGTAGCTTCATAATTGTGTGATTTCCTGTTACCTAACTGCCATAAAAACTGCAGGATATTCATACTGAAGAACGAAAATACATAATTTAAAGTTTTCATCACTATGTTTTTATTTACTTACCTTCAAATTTTCTTTATTCAGTACTTCGTAGATATCATCGCAGGTGTCTGGAATTATCGTACTTGGGCTTGTGGCGAGATGTTAGTGGTAAACTTCATGTCTGCGAAGCTTCTACCTTTTGCGAGGAATCGCAATGTTACTATTAATTTCTCATGTGGTGTTATGGACTTCCTCATGACCATGTCTTCCTTTTCGATTGAAGGTGCAACAAGTGACAAAGGTCTGCAATATGTCTCTTCGTTCATGCACAAATAATTATGCCAATCATGGGAATAAATCCTCATCTCATTTAACAGGTTCGTGTCGGACAAACTAATTCTCTTCTTTTAACCAATCTTTGCACTACACCTTATATTTTCTTTTCTTGTTTTTGTTCTTGAGGATCAGAGCCAGAGCAGCTACAATGAACGCGTCGTCGTCATCCATCGCGGATGTAGTTCATGCTTTAACTAGCACTAGCACGACTAGTATACATGGGTATACTAGTCGTGTGGAGGCTACATGGCCGTCATGTATATGTGCACAAACTTTTGTGTATGTACACAGGCAAGTATGCTGTTACGTGTAGAGCCACCTTAAGATTTTTAACAGAAATATATATCTCTTACAATGACACATAAGGCAGAAAAGACATTCAATATGTTCCATATAATTATAAGTTTTAATAGTGAAAATGTGTTGACAGCAGCCAAGTTTGTTGAAGTTTTAAGCAAAAAGTGGTGTTTTACAAGCTAGAAGTAAGATAATGCAGCTAGTATTGTGTTGTGGAGCAAAATCAAGTATATTATTTGTGTGTCATGAAGACAAGGGTATCGTACAGCAACGGACATTTTGAATGTTTACAGCTTTTGCTACACAGAGCCAAATGGAGAGCACTAGCAACCAAATTATATGTTAAAAATTACAAGCCCCACTTTAGTAATATTTTATTTGGAAATGAGGGCACATGCTATTTTTTGTTTATTTCGTGAATTGTCAGTGTGGCCCACCCATAGAGCACCCTGAGGAATTGAATTCATGTTCTCTGATTGAAGGCAAGCTGATTCACAATGATACTTATTATTTTTAATGCTAACTCAATTTGAAACAAAATCTTATAGGTTAAACTGAGGCATGCAAGGAAGTGAACTTTTGTTTTAAATTAAATGCTGTTGAAATTCAATTTGAATATTTTAAGTAATTTTTGCAAAGAACATTGTTCTGATAAATAATTCAGAATTTTCACAATTTGCTTTATTCTATTAATGGGTGAGCTAGTCATTACAAGTAAGAAGAGATTGACTGCAGACAGCAGGTGAAATTGCAAGACACATACAATGCATTTTTGAATGCCCAATATCACATTTTACCCTGGCCAGGAAACCACTCAAGTAGTTTATTCACTAGGCGACCAGTATGTTATACCTGTGGGCTTGGCTAAAGTGTTACCAATGTTACATGACACATACCATGGCCATGCTTGGTAGTCCGTAACCTGGTCACCAACCCTTCCCTACTATGCTATGGCCTTATGCACTACCCACTCCCTATTTGTGGTGCAACTGTTAGTGCTCACACCAAGGTAAACAAGGTTCAATTCCCAGCAGGGTCGCTGCCAGATTTTCGCAAGTGAGAATCGGAGCACACGATGCTGCTGTCTGCTAGTTTTCTCCATTATCCCTCGTTTCCCTGTGGCACTGTTCCATGCTCCCCACACTTCATCTTCATTGGCTCTCAAGACCCCGATGTTAAGAGCCATCCAAGCCTCTTCACTCTTACCTCACTTCAATTGGGTCAACTGTTTCATCAGGCTCCAGGGTGTTCTCAGATTGCTGCTGGGCCAGTATCAGGATGGAGCTAACACTTAGGGGAAGATGTATAATAAGCCATTCTGAAAACACCTGTTTTGCCTATTTCCAGTTGGGGAAGGAAACTGAAATTGAAAAGATGTTTCTAGAATGTTAATCATAAGTGTTACAAGTTGCCAGAGGGGCGTATCTAAGTTTGTGAGGAATATAGGTTTTAATAAAAATAAAATAACTTAATTTGATTTTTTTAAATGTTTATTTACGCAACTATTATTTACGACATTAAACTACCTATCTCCATCAGTACTCTTTTCTTAGTGAGCACAATATTTAATGTCTGTCTCAATTCTAATTAATCCAGTTCAGTAGTCCCACCCGCCAATCTCGCTCTCCACTGCACCAATGCTCGCAGTCCGCAGACTTCACTCCCACTGGTCTCTCAAGGGCAATGCACCATAGCATTCATTCAGATAACCGCAGAAATTCAATCTACTGATGATCAGGAGTGCTCAAGTTGCGATAGGCTTATTGTGACGGCATCCCTTTGAAAATTGCAGCAGACTTCTCATATTACTGCTATGTCTTTTTTCTTTGCTTGCTCATGCAGGATGGGTCAAGGGAAACTATGCAAAGCAGCGAGTGCTAACAGTATTGTTAAAAGATGCCTGAGAGGCATATCAGAGTTCGTGAGGGATGGGGTCTTAATAAAAATAAAAGAACAAAATTTGATTTTAATTTATTCTCACAGTTACTATTTACAGCATCAATATATCTATCTCCACTGATACTCTTTATATTTCTCAGTGATGTGAGCGCAGTATTCAACATCTAACTCGACCCTAATCAAGGTCAGTCTCAATGTCTGTTTGGTTATAGTCAATTAACTAACGCCCATCATTAACACTTGTTCAGACTGTCTGTTGCCATCATTTGTAATGTCTTTCATCCACGCATCCAATCCAATAGTCCAGCCTGCCAGTCGCACTCTCCACTGCGCCGATGTTCGTAGTTGCAGATTTTCCTCCGACTGCCACACCCAGTCACTGAGAGAAACTCGGTCATTAATCCAGAACATTCTTAAGATAAATGCAGAAATTATATCTGCTGAAGGTCAGAAGCATGCGAGTCCCAAAAGGCTTATCGCGGCGGCTCGTTTTCTGAAGAAAAAAAAACATGCTTTTTGGATTATCGCTCACCTGACCTTCACACCTCCGTTCTTGCCGCCTGCTATCATATCGCTCCTCTGTCCTCCACACACTCTTCGCTCGCTCACGCGATGCAAAGGAGCAACACGTAACAGTATATTTGGTTGGATAGAAACATTTTGGGCACTTTTTAAATAACAGCCATATTAATGTACATGTAATTTTATGAATTCAGCAGACCAATCTTAAAATGCATTAATCCTGCCAGTTTTAAGTTTGTGTATCATTTCCATTATGTGAAAGATGCATTCATATTTGTGTGTGTTAATACCTCTGGTTTTCAAATATCAACATAATTGCTGTAACACTATTTTTTTACAGGATAAGGCTCAAGTTACTTTTGGTATTGGCAATGAATGCATTGAAGTACAATCGGATGTAATTTCATCATGTCCAGGAACCATTGCTGAGTACGTGAACAAGGTAATATTTTTCATAAAGTTAGTGTACATTGTCTGCATATAATGCAATATTCAAATCACAGGAACACTTTGGTATTTTAAGCCAATGTAGTTGGTCACTCGATTTGTATTTTTTAGATGAGTTTTTAGGCTACTTAGCCTGCCCTCCTACCTTCTTTTGACACTGAAAATATTACTAACAATAAATTATCTTATGATCTAAAAGTGGACTGAAACACAATACAGTATAATTAGGGGAAAAAATAGGGTAAAGGGAGTTTTATTGTGATTAGTTGTCTGAATTTCCACTACATTGCCAGGTTGATGGATCTTCACGATACTGTTTTTATTTCTTGTTATTAACTAAAAAGCCTACAATGTTAATTTGCTTCATAATTGCAACATTGTATGATGTAGAATTTGTTTTCTGTTTCCAGAGAATACCTCTCGACATCACAGCTGATAGTTTTTTAACACGCTTGGTTGTCAAGCGAGGGGATATAAAGGAAGAGGAAATCTCTGAATGCAGAGTTAGTGGTGGAGAGGTAGCCAGTCCACCTGTGGGCGATGTCATATTGACAGAAGGGTACAGCATCAGGCAGCCTTTGGCTGTGTCCGGGGTTTCAACAAATACGTGTAGAGTGTGCGGAAAACAGGTGAAAAGGGATGACAGTTTTCGATCTCACCTGTTGATTCACATGTTACCAAATCCTTGTGCAGATTGTAGGGCATATGGTGGGAATAAATGTGATAAATATCACTGTGACCAATGTGGTAAGGGATTTGCAAAAAAGTATGCCCTTATTTATCACATGCGGTTACATACAGGCGTGAAAGGTTCCAAGCCAGTCACATGTGAATTTTGTGGTACCATTTTCATCGATAAAAATCGTCTGAAACGCCACATGATAACTCATTCAAATAATTGTTTGTATTGCTGTGATCACTAAAAAGTTTTTTGTTAGCAAATGCAGTCTGATTCATCATATTCAAATTCACGGGTGTGCTCTACCATTTAAGTGTAAACTGTGCAACAAGCATTTCTCCCAAAAAAAAATCTCTTGAATCATTCCTATGTGCACACAGGCAAGTGACTCGACACTTGTACTCAGTGCAACTTCATTCACACAAATGAATGACTGTAGCTGTTGCAGCAAAACAGTTGCTTGGAAAAATAATTTTATTTTGTCACTTGGAGTACCACAGTTTTATTGTAAACAGTGCAGCAAGACTTAGCGCAGAAAAGCCACATTATCTTAAACATATTGGAGAACAGGCAGACAACATACATCTCCAGTGTTTGCTGAAAAGTGTGCATCTTTTGCAAATGCATTCTCCTGAATACTCATTCTGGTACAATACCGAATTTACTCAAATCTAGGCCACACATATTTTTTTTCCCCAAGAATATTTTTTGGAAAAAAGTGCAGCTTAGAATAAGATACCATAATATTTTTTTTTAGTACAGTTAAAATTTTAGCTGTAATCATTGTCATTAATTTTGCTGTGCTAAATACAAAATCTGTGTGAACATAGTTAAAAATATTGTGTACCTGTTTCCAAGAATGGTAATGTAGTAAAAAAAGATTTGTCAAGGTGTAGGATGTGCATAATTTAAAATACCTGCCATGTTAATGTAAGTCTGCCTTCAGACAGGGTTACAATGGATGAGAGGAGGCTGGCGCTAAGTGGAGCCGGCTGCTCTGCCTGAGAGACACGTCTTTGTTCCGGCCAACCAGAAGAACATATGAGATAGTGAGGGAGCGGCGGTGTAATGAAGATGAAGGAAGAAATGTTCCCCATGTGAGATCCCTGTTTGAAACGTTCCCGCCTGCCAGGGCTGGCAATATAACCGGGGGGCTCCAGCAGTGCAAGGCCAGAGTGTAAAACAGAGCCAACTGCAGGTCCACCCACCTTGTGTACTTGTTAAATCTTACTTCCACTCTGATTAAAGTTAGCTGCTTTTTCTCTTTGTCAGGAAAAAATTAGCTGGGTACTTGGCTCCTAGGGTAATATTGCATGGTTTTGGTTTTACTACATTAGTACCTTTCGTCTTCTACACTTCTCATGTCTGTCGAATAATTTCTGTCCTTTTCACTTCTTCACTTTTCTTTCTGACTTAGATGCTTATCTGTATACATGGTGGTTGGTTACTTGCACTTGAAACAGGATTAATACCATTTACTCAAAAACAGTGTAAGTGACACTTTTTATTTACTAAAACTCACCATTTATTTACATTCTCCTCTCAAGATCAGTACACACCTGGAGACGAAAAAATGCATAGTACTTTACCCTATTAGTGTTTGGCTATGTAGGTCAAAAACTTATTTCACCTAGTATTAACAGTAAAAATTAAGTGGTGTTTACATTCAATGGTGGTTTGGATTTGAGTAAATATGGTAAATACTGCAAGCAATAGGCACAAAAAGTGGATGGCAATTAGGCCAGAATCATGCTCTAATGGATAGTTTTTGGATAGTTAGTGATTGTTGTATATTGAATGTGAATAGTGGAAAATAAGCAGCAAATATTAAATTCTTAATTTGCTTATTCCTAATGAAACTTTATAATAGGGGTCTGTGAATCAGCATTTATAAAATTAAATCTAATTTTGAATTTAAGCACTTATTATTCTCAAATTTCAAAGCTTTTCGAATAATCACTTGTTCAAAACTTGTCAATTAAAATTACCTTAAATTTCTTAAATGCAAAGTAATACAATTTAAATTATAGCAGCCTTTTATCAGTTGCATGGCTAGAGTTTCCATTTTTAATGGATCATAATCTATCAAAACACAACAATCTTATGTAAAATAAATAACACTTATCTAAATGAAACAAGGTAATCTTGATTCTGGGAACAGGACCAGAAGCTGATGAGGTTTAACAGTGTTGCTGAATAACTGTCTTGACAAGGTTATTAGGCAATTCTAAATAGTATTTTGGAGCAATTTCGCTACTTGTTAACATATGTAACAAAAAAAATCCATTAAAAAAATTTTACAAGAAAAAAGACAATCCATAAGACATCTGTAATATTCATCTTCTATTTGGAATTACATCAATAGTGAAGTACAAATTCATTGTTTTACCATGTCAAGAATTATCTTCGCACTAGAAAATTTTTGCCAATTATTTTTTATAAGTTTGTTTTAAGGTATCAACATCATTTCTGTAAAATAAATACTTTCAATGAACTTCACTACAAAATTTTCAGAGTAAATTAATACATATATGTGTGTTTTTGTAAAATATCAACTTTTCTGTGAAATAAATACATTCAACTAACTTTACTGCAGAATTTCAAATTTTTTTAAATGTTATAAAAACTTGTTACAATAACCAACAGGCTTCATTCACGTGTTATGAAGTTACATATCTGTTTTTTGTTTACATATCAACACAGTGTTACAGAATATTTTTCTAAAAGTAAAACTTGACAAATTCAAAAGTGTTTATGACATCATAATTAAGTGTGTGAAATCACAATCTTAAAACATGGGAACTTTATTTACAAACTAGCACAGAACAATGATAAATTGTAATAAGAACAAAAAATGATATGTTAAAATTATTTTTAGTCATATAAAATTCAAAATTAAGGAACTTTTAACACACGTATTTTATAACATTTTAAGATGTATATTTTATAGTATTTTGTAATTTTTTTAAGAAATGTGTGTAAACAGATACTCAAGAAATTTGAAATTAAAGAAATTTTCTGTGTGATCTATATGTTAAAAAATATTACAAATAATTTTTCTTATTAGACATATTTTTTGTATTTTATTTTAAATTATCATAAAGAAAAGTTAGTTTCTTAACATGTTGTGGCAGAAGCACTTCAAGACGATTTGTCACTGTTTCCTACTGTTTAAAATACTCTTTTGTTACCTCCGTTGCTCGTCTTGCCAGGTAGTGCCTTGCAACAGCAGCCACCATTGGATAGCTGTGTTGGTTCTTCACCCACCATTCGAACAGGTCGCATGTTCTTGGCAAACATGTTGCTAAAAATATCCTGAATTTATTTTTCTTGTGTATCTGTTGTTATTTCTTGTGCTTGAAGAGGTAACTTATCCAATTCATCCCAAAGTGACACTGATGAAGTTGTGGGTTTACTTGGTTCTGGGTACACTTTTTTGACATATGATTTCACTTTCATTGCAGAGGACTGGAATTTCACTTTTCAATAAATTTGCAGCATGCATTATTTTTATTTTCAATAAAAATTGCAAGTTTGTACCTTGGATCCACAAGAGTGCTCAGGACATTAACAGTATCTAGTTTGTTAAGTGGGAACCTATTTTTTAAAGATATAATCAAATTCTGTGCAAATGGTACACCAGTACTATTTTCATTAATTTTTATTTGGTTGTTGGTAGAGGCTTCCATGCAATGAATCATTGGAATGACCATTGACGTCGGGTAGCTGTTGCCACTGGATTCTTTTGTTGCCTCTACAAAAGACCTCAGTATATGAACTACCCCACCAGCTAACTTCCATTCAACTGAAGTGAGAGACTGAAATCGATGCAGTTAACTCAGTAACTCCTGCCTCTTTCAAAGAAATCTGCTGCTCCAACATAAATTTGCTGCGTCATCTTGTTTCAATATCTTGAATGAGCTTTAGAGAGGTAAGCTCCATGGATTTCTGAATATTTTTTAATCTCATTTTGGCAACATGACTATGGTTATAGCTCCCAACAAACATATAAGCTTCTGAGATTAGGTTAAACACATTGGCTGTAGCGCTTTGCATAGTTGATTGCTAATTGTAGAGTATGTGTCTTTGAGTCCACTGTGAACCAGAAATTGCTGCACACAAATTGCTGGCATTGTCTGTAACCATGAATACCTCAGTTGGTGTAACCTGTGTGGGTGATGGTAAATGCAATTGTTGGCACATATCGGACAACAGTGTGTGTTTCTTGTACAGCAATGTTTCCTAACATAAAAGACTTGTACTCAAAACTTTGTGTTACGTAATGACATATAACTAGGGCCCCACTTTTGTGGTAAATAAAATGAGCTGATTTCGTCATAAAAATTTAACCATTTTGTCAAAAAAAAATTCATTTTGTAAATTTTATAGCAAAAAAAATGTGTGCATTATTATTAGAACATGAATCTGTTATTTTTGTAACAATTTCAGTCAAACTAAATGGAATTTGTTATTCATTCTTTTAATCAGTACTTATTTAAGTGGAAAACATTCAAAAATATTTAACAATAAGAATGAAAGGACAGCCTTACGAGAGCGCGCTTGTTATATAACACACATTGGCACGTCACAGTAATTTTTGTGCGATTTATCTTGTACTTTAATGAGATATTTAAAACAGCCCAAGAACATTCACTAGTATCGAGTTTTAGAAGATTTTTTAATTGCCCACTTACAGCTTTTGTTTACTTGTAGATAACAATATTTTAATAAAATTGCATTCAGTTCAATATTACTCCAACAAAAATCCACAACATAACTATAAAATACTAGTAAATATGTTATTATTGATAAAATAAAAATACACCTTACAAGGTAAAAATGTTTCTACAAAAAAGTGATAAACCTATTTGTCTTTGTCCCACAAATTTTCCATCTAATGCAGTTGTTTTTTTTATTTTTTATGTCCTGTTCAATGTTTACATCACAGTTTTGCACTTTGGTCAGTTTATAAAACAAAAAGAAAACCTTGACTTTCAAGCTCCCGGGCACAATCTAAAATAGTAATTATTTTTGTCATTCTTAACTTGTTTGCAACGTAAGTAGCCGACTACAATCACGACCCTCGCTCAATAGTTGCAAATGCTGTATTTGCTAGTTGTTAAGAACCTAGCCAAAAACCACAGAAAATGAGTAAAGCCTGCAATATTTGCAAATACCATGCAAATGTTTGGTGTGTAATTATTACATTTGACAAAAAAATATTCATCTGTGTTATATATACGTACTATTTACTTTCGTCATATCACTAATATTTTTGGTTAGAGATGTTCGTTTATAAATAAAAAACACGTTAGGTGTGATTTTGCCCGTGAATGTGGACAATAGTGATTCAGCTCAATATATATTAAATCGTACGTTCAACAATAATATTTCAGCCTTGCTACCAATTGATTTATGAATCGTTCTCGTGATGTAAAATTTTATTTATGTTTTTATAGTCCACAACATGATCACGATGCAAATAGTTTTGTTATAGGCTGTTCACGGTAAAGTGAGCACTTTTGAAACCTTAGTTACTTTTTCCATTCAGCCATTTTTTATCCTTGAACCATCTTTTTTAAATAAATATTTTGCAATGTAAGTAATAAACACATTGTGTATATTCCACTACACACTGACGTTAACATTTAAGGCTAAAATAAAACATATATACTTACTATTATTCGTATTAGAGATGGCTTTCAAAAGTGCTCACTTTGCCGTGAATAGCTTATATCCACATATATGTGAAGTAAATAAGAGATAATGCTTTATAACAAATGGAAAATTGTAAAACTTAATGTTTGTAAGAGTTTTCATGGTAAAAAGAAGTTCACATTTGTTTTTCATACACTTAAACAAGCAATTTTGTTAATGTTTCGCGAATTCTGGAATTATTACAAAATTTCACAAATAAACATTATTTCTCAGTGTGCGAAAATTTCTAGGCCTTACATATAACTAACACCTGCACGTGATGTCTGGTCATCAGTACTGATTACCAGGCTTCGCTTTGTTGCAACTTTCACATCTGCATCTAAACCAAAGTCATTGCATAATATATCTTCCAGTTTCTGTTTTGCTTTTTTATATAGCTCAGGTGCAATGTTTCTCGAAAATGTGCTGACTGGTATTTAGTAGTTTCGTTTTAAATGTTTAATAAGGTCCTTGAATCCTTTTTCTTCAACAAAAGTGTATGACAGGTGGCACGTAGCCAATATTTGTGTAATTTTTTCTGAAATTTCTGCTGCTTCCTTCCCTTGAGGAGGAAGTGGCTGTTTCTCTTTAAAGAGATGGCTTATTGTTTGTTGTTTTGAAACAGATGTAGGGAAAACTGTGCAGTTGCAGGTGACATTATGTATTTCTGTGTTTACATTGATTAAAAAAAACAGTTACACTGTGTGTGGTTGAACGATTCTTGAGTAGATATAGTTCCTGATGAGAAAAAATTAAATTGCATAAGCAATTGATGTATGGCTAGTGGCTGAGGTCTACGTCTACTATGTCTCTTGCTGCGTCAGGTCAGGTACACAGGCTCGGGGCATGTTCTAATGAGGTGGAGTCTATAGAATTTGGCGCTTGGCCTTATTTACATCCTTGCACAGGGTGTAGGCCGTCGACTTGGCACATAATTGGACTGTTTGAGGTGAGGCCTCTGGGTGGCTGGGGTAAGTGTGGACACTGGCTTACCTTTCACAAGCCTCACCTGGGGCTGGCGTGTGCTTGTGGGCTGTTGTGCTGAGGCCGGTTCACGTACCGGGGCTGATGGCAGTGATGTCCACGTGCTGTCCCTTGCTGGTGACAGGTTCTGGAGATATGGGCAGGCACTAGCAGATGCCTGGCTGCCAGCATCTGGGAGCTGATGTAGGTTTGATCCCCAGTACCAGGGGCAGGCCCAAACGCAGGTATTCTACGACTGGATGGGCAACTCCAGGAGTCTTCACCAAGGGGCCAAATACTGTTTTTACCCAAGTACGACCTACACATTTTTTTCAAAAATGAGGCTCTCATAAACTGTGCAGGTGGTATCATGGTCAGATGCCACGTGAGACTTTTTTGCATGCAGGTAGTACGTGAGTCAGTTCTGCACAGTGGTTTATGCCGGCGCACGCTTGCAGTCAACAGTTTACTCGCACAATACTTATATATGTGATTTGTTTATTATGCTGCTGCAGATGCATACATACAGCACTTAACCATTCTTTGTGTAATAATTTTTCAATGAAAGTTTACTACAGAAAACTGGGCGTTCAAAAAACTTTCTTTATGTGGCTTCCGGTAATCGTTACGGCTGACAACATTGTTATAGATTGTAGCAACACCGAACATGTGCTATGGCGACGCGACCGAAATAAATAATATTTTAGTATTTCAAATTTAAATTTTTGCCTTTCTATGCAGCTGGTACCTGTTCATTTTCACCAGACGAGTAGCAGAAAAAAGTATAGTGGCAGGGGTAAGTACCGTATATTAGGTATCCATTGAATAAAAGCTGAAAACTAAGACCGTATTTCAATCGGCCAATTTAGTTTACCAATTGGTCTTGACATTCATTTTAGTTTGTTGAAGTGTGATATTATCCAAGTTGAAACGTACTAAAAAATGTAAACAAAAAAACGGCCTCAAACGAAGTCAAATTCCTTGCGCGTGATAAAGCAGAAGGGACATTTAAACAGCCAGCCGCCTGGTCAAGGTCACTGTCTCACCCTTCTGGCTGTTAACTGCCATGTTGCCAGTTAGGCCTTTAGAAACAATGTTGTAGCCAAATATTTTAGGTTTTTGAAGATAAATATTGGGCCCAGTTGTATAACGAATATAGTACTTTGGATGGGTGTATTTTTTATTTTAAAAATTATTTTTTCCCAGCAATCTAATCTGAAAATTAAAGTGTGGATCTTACTTGGGGGTGAATAGGCATGATGACAGTAACAAAGAAATACAAAAATAATGCTTTTAATTATTAGAATAGATAACAAAGATCGTAAAAAATATACGTAATTTCACATTAATTGTGAGATTAATATTATATTATTAAAATAAAAATACGAAATACGACAATCCGCCATGTTTTGTGAAACACCAATCACAGCGTATTACGTCACGCCTCATTTGCCTATTGTAAACATCATTGAGTTTCATAGATTTCATTCGAACTTTTCCTGTGTTAATCAATTAACGATGCATCAAGGATTTATCAAGGCAAACAGCTCTAATTTGCCGAGAGTAGATTTTTGATGCTGGGAGAATTTCTTGCATCAAACAAAGACTTTTGCTCAGCAGAATTTCGAAATGTGAAAACTTCCATGTCAGTACCTACATTAACAATCTTAAATAACAATAATTTAAAAGTCTAAAACACGTAAAATTGCTTTTTAATATGCACTTTATGATAGGTTAGAGGTTATGTTAGCGAAATGTTGTTTTTAAACTATATCATGAACCTAATTACATGTTGCTTTCTTTATTGATTCAAGGCTTTCGAAGGCTTTTGTATCTCAATTTCTAAGCAGTCAATAATGCAACTTACATGGTGATATTTATGCCTAAAAGCCATGGGTAATTTATTTTTTATTGAATCTTTGTCTAATTTAACAATAAAAGGACGCAATAGACTAGCTATTAATGGAATGTTTTTCATAAATATTTTGCTAGCATAAGTTGAACTCATAGAAAAATCATCTTTCTCACTTTCTTCAACTATTCTCTTTCTTCGTTTATTGAGAATATATGGTCGTTGTACAGTATTTGAAGTGCGTTTTCTTCGATCTGGTTGGCATTCAAATTTAGTGGGAACACACCCAGGTTTCATGCGCACTTGTGACACTGAACCCATCACAAGATACTGAATATAATTATCCATATCATTTGGCAACTGTAACGAGAATAAGAACCTGTTAAAATAACCAGTGGTGGAGGAGAACAATAAATAAATAATTGAATCCTAACCTCTAAAGTGATCGACTTTTAAAAGTACATAGGTACTTATTGTTCAGACAAATGACAATTTCTCCAACCACATCAAGTACACACTATTATAATCGATAAAGGTATAAAGGAAAAACGTACATCAAAATGGTCTTCACAGAAATAAATTGAAGAATTAGGCGATACAATTGCAGGGTCCCGCCGTGCAAGATTTAACCACTTATTTCTCATTGTTTTGTTGTTTGGAACGTAAACGAAAACCTTGTTGGGAGTTTTTATCGATGTGTTAGTACATTTAGGCACTGCACACCACTTATACACTTTAGAATTCATTTTAAAACACAAAATAACTTAATTTGTCTGACTATTGTCGAGTATTTGTTACTGGTTGAGGTTTGTTTACGCGAGGCGTGACGTCACAAGCCGGCGCCATGACGCTTTAAGCGTTTTAGCGCGAAATTTAAAATAACTATTTTAATGGCTAATTATTGCTATTAAACCTTAATTTCCTGGAAAAATTATAGATTTTTAGTAAATAGTGGAAGAGTAAGAACATTATTTAATGTATTTTAAAAAATTGTCATCATGCCTATTGTATGTGGGTAAATACGGCAGGTTGGCGGGGACGTCTCCGCAGTTGGCAGGGGGTGGCTTGAGCTCGTTCCCATAGGGTTAAGTAGCTAAAGGCTTGTGAGGTGTGGTTACTCAGCGACTGGTCCTTGGCGAGGATAGCAGCTCTGTCACTCCACTTACTACCCCTTCTGCAGGTGAACGGCATGTATGGGAAGGTACTACAGTTCATGCTCTCACTGAGGCGTGAGGGAATGGTTCCTTAGCTATTGTGTAACCCAGAAGGGGTAGGTCACTCCTTGTTTGCTAGAGAGGGGAGGTGGGAGATGCGTGAAGCGCATATGGGCTTTCTTTTTTTGCAGACATAGTTCATCGCGTGCATGCCACGCGCCACAGACGAGATACGAACCCCAGCTGACCGCCACCAAAGCCAGCTTATCGCCTCCTTGACAAATGTAAGACACAAGGAGAACGAGATTCTGCACTAAAACATTAGCCATGCAAGTCACCCTCGCCTATTAAACCCCTTGCAAAGGGATACCAGCCGGCAATGCAAGTGAGTTGCCCCTAAGCGAGCGGTGGATACAGCCCGCATTCAAGGAAAACTACCCCAGCTTCTTGCCATCCCAGAGAGAGTGCAGCCAGGCAACACCGCCCGCAAAGTGAGGGGCCACCCCACCGGAGATACTCAACAGCCAAAGAGAACTGAGGCACACGCCAGCCACGACTACAAGACAGTGCATCCCCAACAACGTTCACCCTACTTCCCCCAGTTTTAAAATTGCGTGAACGCCCATCACTTTCACTTTTCAGGACAAACTGTAAACCTCTGGAGCCTCCTAAAGATCGCAGGGCAGGTTGTCTGCGTGTGACAGGTTCAATTCTAAGGCCTTCCGTTCCTTGTGTCCCCATTTCTAGTTACATACCCTATGCCATGTGAATTACACTAATTTGAAATACATCTTACTTACTAACAATAACGGCGTACGGTCACCTACAAAAGAATAAAAACGTAGCACTCAAGATCCATAATATTATGTACAATTTCTTTCTGGTTCATTTACAGTCTTGCTTTGTTGGCAGGCTTCCACCTGTTACGTGTTTCTCCACCAATAACACATAAGGATGTGTCCTTCCTTCGGGTTTGGTTTCACAGGCTTGCTTCACGTAGTTATCTTACCTAACTGATGTCTGTCCGCTGCATGGCATTTACGGCTTACTTTCCTTACTTATTTATGATGTGTCTATCATGCTGGCCTTAACCCACTTCTAACGCTAGTTTACTCTACTATTTACACTTTCACTTGTTTGTTTTGCAGTCTCGTCTTCTTTCCTAGCATGTGTATATTCTCCTTAGTTCTGGTTAACACTGTGGTTAGTCTGTGGGTTCTGGGTTGGTTTTGCGGTTATGCAAAGCCACGTGCTGGAGGTACGGCCAAGTAAATTGCTTTGTGGGATGCCATGTGGACTTGGCCTTGTAAGGTTGAACGGCAGACTCATTGGGGCAGCTCCCACTTCTAGTCGTGTTCGCCGCTTACTGCGTTTCCGCTGGGCTCATACTTCTTGGCTGGGCTGGTCAGGGTTAAGGGCTCGTCCTCGTCCCGACTTCCTCTGTGGGGCCGAACTCATCTGTCCTGAGTTGGGGTTCGGCTGGCAGCGTCACGATGCCATACGGCACTGCGTCACTGCTGGGCTTCTCCCTCTTGGCTGAGGCAGTCGTCAAAGGCGGGGGTTGACATAGCCTGCTGCCTCTGCGGGTTTGGATTCATGCGTGCTGTGTTTGGGTTCGGCTGGGAGCGCCACGATACCGTTCTGCATTGCATCACTGCTGGGCACAACCTTCTCGGTCGTGGCAGGGTCTCAGAGAGGGGTAGAAGTGGTTTTGGCTCTTTCTTCCTCTTCTGGGAGCTCTTCCAATGACGGACATGTTCTGGTAGGTGTCTTCGGTGGTTCCCTGTTTAGTGGGGATTGCCTGGATAGCTGTGACTCATTGGCCTTGGAGCTGTCTCATCAAGATGCTTCGCCTCGCCAGGCGAACCTTGAAGGGATATAGTGCGAGGCTGCATACCTTAACGGCGGCTGGTGCATCCCAGAGGGAGTGGAGCTCCCCCACTGCCATTTCTCTGGCCCTCTCTGTCTTGGGTTGTGCTTCCATATCCCTGGGTTCCTGGTCAGCGTTTGCTTGCAGTGTTCTGGGTTCAGGGTCTTGGAAGCGGACAGGTTCTAGGTCGGACGGTGATGTCTAGTTTCTTGGGTTTGGCGGTTAGTTCCTGGGTTCTGCTGTTGCTCTCAGGGTAGCTGGTGTATATTCGTTTGCAGCTGTTGGAGTCAGATCGGTTCTTCCGGACCCCGTGGTGGGGTAGGGCAAGGAGTTGTGCCGTCTTGGCTACCCTCCCAGTTGACTGTCACATGCCCTTTGTCTCACATATAGATGCTGTCTTGCCTGCAATCTAATATGCACCACTGCTGTTGCAGCCAGGATTGCTCCAATATCATCTCTTCCCCGATGCGCGGGGCCATTAGGAATCCCACCTAGGTGGCTTTGTTGTGGATCCAAACTGTCAGCCTCATTTTTCCTTCCACCTGGAGGAGGTGATGGGGTTGCGTCGTCTGAACCCTCTTGTTGGCGGTTGTTAGATGGGCTGGCTGGCTTGGTGTAAGAAGGTTTCTTCGGATGAAGTTGCCCGTGGCTGCAGTGTCTAGCATTGCCATGGCAGTTTACCTTGACGTTAATATGGGCGCATCTGGGGAATAGGGCTCCTTGGTCAGAATCTGTAGGGTTACACTGGACCCGTCAAACTGTTCTTCTTTGAGGTGCGTCTCTCCCCTAGGGCAAGCGACTTTGGGTCTGTCTATGTCTGCTTGGGTCTTAATGTTTCGCTCCGTCTCCCACGCCCTCTCTACAAGTTCTTCAAGGAAGGAACCCCCCACCACGCCTAGTGGTCAGTCCATTGCCATAGGTACTTCTACCCAAGTAGATTTCTGTGACGAGTGAAAACGGCCAAAACTTTCAAATTTGGGGGGTGGGGCCTTGCATTTTTATTCATACAAAAACTGGACATAATACTGCTAGCTGAACCATAATTCAGACACTAGCATATTCGTGTATAATACGTATAATGCTGTACAAACTTTTAAAGCTAAATAACACTTATAGGATGAACAAAATTACCGATTTTATACCCATCCCTTAAATTGTACAGTAACATGGTGTTGAATACAATATTTCTTAAAAATATTTTGGATGATTTACTTTATATTTTTACCCAATATACACACATAGAAAACCTTTTCAGCAATGAACAAAAAAAGAGGCGAAATGTACACATTTTTTATTCACATAGTAATATTCTTGCACTAATATGAACATTTTAAATCTTCTTTGGAGAATTCGGATCTGCAATTAAAAGTGAGACGAGAGTTACAAATCTGACTACCATAAATGCATGTCTCCATTTCATGGCCAGCTCGGAACTAAAATAGTCCATTTTTGAACTAAGATGGTGTTTCAAACGTTAAGTCGTCCAAGTGTAAACTCACATCCGTGTAGAAAGCATTTATTTTATCTTCCATGTTTTATGGTATTGAACCAAATTACATGATACTTAATTCCATATTGTTACATATTAGTTTTCTGTTCGTATTCTCCAAATAAATATCCTGTTAAGAACAGATAGGATGTAACAATCACCATCCCAAAAACACTTCAGCAGGAGTAAATTTATGTGCGGAATGAATTACATAATTATAGCACAAAAACAACAAATATAAAATTTGTCTCATTTGCATTGTATGTCCGACTGGAAACTACATAACACAATCTTAATATTTTGATTTACAGGCTCAATCAAATTTGCCCGCAGGGGTTGTTTGCTCCATTTTTACACCCCCGAAAAATTTCCAATCTGTAAAATATGTTGCATTAGCCATAACAATGAGCACAGGAGAACCAAATACTCTATATAACCTTTGCATAACTACTTTACAAATTCCAGTTGCATTTATAGTTTGCACTGGGAAAGAAAAAACTTACTTAATGTAGATAAATATTACTCTTGATGTGTACCTTTGCAACTATAGTCCACACATTGTTTTTTGCTGTAAAACAGAGAAGTATTTTTAATGAGGCGATTTCTTCAGTCTGGTACACGTATGCTGCCTTAACGGTTTTTTTTTTTTTTTTTTTTTTTTTTTTGCTGTATACGGGCCAGACTATGGCCGTGGTCTGGACCAGCGCAGTCACCAGTGACAAGGTTAGGCAGACCAGGGACATAATCCAGGACATACTTCTTGAACCTCAGATAGGTGAGGGCGTGGTCCAGCAGCTGTGTCTATTTCTTGACCAGCTCTCCAGCGAGGCTCTGTCCTTCAGTGCAGCAGGTTTCTTCACTTTGAAGGAACCTTTACTCTGCTCCATTACTGTTTCTATTGTTTCTTATCTGTTAGTGTTACTGCAGATGGACCCAGTTTATACCGCTCACTGTCGCTATAATTCAACTGAGTGAGATGTTGGTCTTATGACTATAGAATAACCCTAGATAACTTAAATGTAATATATGTAATTTAAAAATTATCAATTTAAATAGTTGTAATTTTAGCCTTCATAATATATTTCAGAAAAAATATGATGCCTCCATCATTATTTATTTCAATTTTCTAATATTTCTAGAGAAATTTAGAAGTACTCCTGGGTAAAGATCCCATTACATCTAAATATAACCGTTCCCGAGGAAAGGAGACTACCGATCCCGCATATTTTCCCTCAGGCTTTTGAGTCTTTGGTTTTGCATACTGACAAGCCTCACAAACTCTTACCCAATCTTCCAAATCCTTAGGAACCCCAGGCTACGTAAAAGTTTAGAGTGCATGCTGAATTTCTTTTATCATGCCCTGTGTGCCCCCCAAAATACGATTCATGGTAATATTTAAACACCAGAGGGCGTATTCCATTTGGAGCCAAAACCCTAAATTTTCCTTTTTTCTTTATCCATTCACCCAAAAAAAAACCTTTATGAATTTCATAGGTCGTTGTTCCCTTTTGTATTTCAGAACGTATTTGTTTGTGCTCCTGGCCAAATAATTGGCACTCTCTTACGTTTGCAAACATACCAGGGAAATTTTGTAACTTATTTATTTATTTATTTTCACCCTTTCTGAGCTCTGTGATAGAGATATAACTAACATTTATATAAAGTTCATCTTCGCGAATCATGCGGGAAAGAGCATCGGCTACTGCATTTTTCATTTTCCTGTGCGTGTTGCATTGGATAGACGCACTGCCGGTTTCAAAGAGATTCCAAAATTATTCACTTATCGTGAACAGCCTTTACTGTAATCATGTGTATGGAAATTTTTTGACAGTGCCCTGAAAAATGGTAGATAGAGATTCTACTGTATAGTGCTTGTGAATATCACCTACCTCTTCTCAGCATGTTCATGTGTGCAAATCTTAAATGCACATTTAAAGCCAATGTCACAGAACGCTAAGCTGAATTTTCTAGTATGGCAGAAGTCTTCTACTGCCAAAAGTTATGTGGTGCTCTGTTTAAACTTAATTTTTCGCATCCACGAGTGGTTGTTCATAAAGTTCCAGTTTATCATGTAATAAAAAAAAATGCCTGAATACTGAAATGAATGTATATATTTTTAATATGGAATTTGTTTGTTAAAAATTATGCGACATACTGTTTAAACTAAATAGCAATCCGATGACTTAAATAAAATCATAATCCAAAAAAACAGTTGAATAGGCCATCAGCAATCAGTACATTCAGTTCCAAATGCAATCAGAAATCTAAACCAAAAAACGAAGCCACCAAATTAAAGTTATAATAGCATTTTAATAAAATGTATCCAAACGGCAAACAAACTAGCAAAGACAAATTATAAGCATGCCACAGTCACAACTCTAAGGAATGATGTGGTGGGTGAAAGGCAGAATGTGAAAATAGTGCTACTATTGGCACCTTTTGTTTCTATGCACATNAATGATGTGGTGGGTGAAAGGCAGAATGTGAAAATAGTGCTACTATTGGCACCTTTTGTTTCTATGCACATGGAACTGTAGTGTAAGAATTCAAAAGAAAGCAGTAGATTGTCGTGAAGTAGCATGGTGTGTTGGGGGGGCGGGGGGACAAAGCAGCCTTTTGTGATGTGTCTTGGAGGAGGACCATTTGCCTGTGCCACGAGGGGCACAGGCAGTTGCACCCCTTCTTATGTAAATATTGCAGCATACCAATTAATGACAGCAACATTGAGGCCCCCGACCCATTCGGTGTACAATTGCTATATTTGTCAAGTTGCTAGCACCCCATGGTTATACAGACTGGGGTTCTTGAAGCCACGGGCAGGATGCCTGTGCACTTGTACCACATGGCCAGCAAGCGCTGGAAACTGCCAAGCTCGAATGCCAGCGAACCATAATTTGTAGTAAATACTAGGAAGGAGATCTCCAGGAAATGTAGCGGTATATGCAGCTTGGTTCTGGCCAGTGTCTGGGCTGTCATTCCCAGGCTAGCGTTTCCTCATGAAACTCTTCTCAACAATACCCCCAAACCTCACCCTATCCATTAAGGTCTCAGAATTTCCCATAGAAACTGGAGTGGACAATCACATGCACACCTTTATGCATGGACATGCTGACAGGTGTATGGAACGCGTTTGATTATCGCGTTGAGGTCGTTCGGGCCGCTCATGGTGGTCACATTGAACATTTATGAATGTATGGTAAACAAACATGGTTCGTTTGATTGGTCAATCAAGGTTTTGGTTGTTTGGTTTTGATATTATATACCTTCAAATTTGGGGCATTCTTTTATACTCACCTTGTACCGTCGTAAGATCGCTGTTGTAGCAAAATCCATAAATTATCAATTTGGTTTCTAAAAAATTATGTTCAAAGTGCATTTTTTTTTTTGCTTTAAGTTCGTGTTTGTCATAGGCGTAAAACAAACACATTAAAAAAAATTAAATATTGATTTCGTTAATAGGCAGATGTCTTCCAAATAAAATAATACCAGATAAGTGTATATTTACATGCCTGCGCCTTTTTTTGTCTAAAAAAATTATGTTAAACATTGAGCAATGCAAAGTTTTACCTAGGGCCTCTAACACACAAAAATGAAATAAAATTATATTATATGTGAATTTCATTAAATATGTAGACATCTTAAGAATGAAATGTTGCCCCAGAAGTATAGATAACCTCTCATTGCTGAAAAAAAAAAGTTTAAAAAGTGTCCTATGTAATGTCTAGCAAGCGCTGCGTTCATCATCAGTCGCTTCTCACGAGAAAACCAGCAGATAGATAAACACATACAAATAATATTTTAATATCCAGACTTAAGTATAAATACGTCTCTCTGACACAAAAAAGCTCAAGTACTTTTTAGCAAGTGGTGATCAGATTCAGGAGAATGGCGTAGGCTACTTTAATTTTCAGTATGGGTTAATATATTTTCAGTGTCTATATTAAGTAAAAACAAGAGACGTTATTAAATTTAAAAATTATTTTAATTCAATGTTACATTAATTTCATGCAATATATTTCAAACCAGAGTGAGATGAAAAAATTATTTTTACAAGGGCGTGATATATACTTCTGTGATACAGTAGCGGAATAGGTGACTGTACTGCCATTTGTTTGCCAGCACATGCTGCTCAC
This sequence comes from Clitarchus hookeri, assembly GCA_002778355.1. Taxonomy (NCBI): domain Eukaryota; kingdom Metazoa; phylum Arthropoda; class Insecta; order Phasmatodea; family Phasmatidae; genus Clitarchus; species Clitarchus hookeri. The sequence continues at coordinate 68,918 of NQII01001798.1, forward strand.
TTCAGAAGCCATGCCCACATGAAGTGACTTTCACATGTAAATTACAAAAATATAAACAAGTTCTCAGAGTTTTATATTTTCTGCGAGCTCTATGGATATTTTTAACATAGCTTATTTCTGTTTGCAGTAATTCAGCTTGCTAATAATTTCGATTGGACATGCAATCAGCAACCATTTGCAAGGCTGACTGGCTTTTTTTTTTTTTCAGTATGTCCCCTTTTACTCCAGCTACAAGGAAAAAATAAATATTAATTTATTAAAAACACGCATATATTTGCCATGGAATCATATTTGCAGAAAATAATATTTGTATTAATGTGATATATTGTCATGCAGGAGCACACTGGCCACAGTTAATTTATAAATGGCCTCACTAAACTGTAAACCACCCAATCAAGTTTTTTTTTTTTTTTTTTTTTTTTTTTAGGAGCTGAAACCACTTTCAATTGAAAAATACTTCATTATTATTATCATTGCCCCATTTTTACAGTAAATAAAATTAGCTGATTTAGTCATTCAAATTTCACCATTTCGTCAAAAAAATATTTTTATGTCATCAAATAAATTTAATAGCAAAAAAAAAACCCCCCTTGTTTTTAGTAGAACATGGAAGTGTTGTTTTTGTAACTATTTCACATAAAACTAAATGGAATCTGTAATTCGTTCTTTTAATCATTCAATATTTAAGTGAAAAACATTCAAAAATATGTAATTCTAAGGATGAAAGGACAACCTTACGAGAGCACAATTGTTATGAAACACACATTTTCACATCATAGTGATTTTTGCTCGAAACATCTTGTACTTTATTGAAATATTTAAAACTGCCCAAGAATATCCGCTAGCATTTGAGTTTTACAAAATTTTTACATCGCCCACATACAGCTTTTCTTTATTTCTAGATATTGATTAAATCCAGTTCAGTTCAATATCACTTCACAACCTAACTACAAAATACTAGTGGCAAAAACTATTTTTTTTCTTGGTAATATGAAAATTACACAAATTTGTTTCCACTCCCGGTTGCCTTTATTTTTTCATCAAATCACTGTGCATACAGCACGACAGTGTTTAAGTAAATGTCTCTTCCTGCACACTCAATGTTTACTTCGCAGTTTTGCACTTTGGTCAGTTTAAAAAACCAAAATATAAAAAATTTTACTTTCAAACACCTGGGCACAATTTAAAACAATCGCTATTTTTGGTACTCTTAACTGGTTTTGCTACATGAGCAGCAGACTGCAATAATCATCCTCACTCAATAGTTGCAAATGCTATATTTGCTCATTTTCAATAACCTAACCACAAAGCACACAATAATATTAAAGTAGGCAGTGTTTAACATACCACGCGAATGTTTACTGCATAATTATTACATTCTACAAAAAAAACTCTTAATATGTCATGAACCGTACCTACTATTACCATTCGTCAAATTACCAAAATTTATGGTTAGAGATGTTTGTTTATAAATAAAATACTCCTAGGCATGATTCTGCCCATGAACGAGTGCCATAGTTATTCGGATTGATATATATTGAATCGTACATATGATAATCTTATGACATTGCTACGAATCAATTTATGGATCGTTCACATGACATTAAAATTTCATTCAGTTTATATAGTAAACAACGATGACGCATACTGACATATATAATAAACATGACTTCGCCTCATCTTCATGTGTTATCACATCACCCCAGGTGGGATTTGAACCCTGAACGACTTGCTACCAGAACCTACCAGCACGCCCCTAGGCAAGGGGCACCCAGGGACACAGCAGCCAAGATAGTTTTCACCTTTATGTCAGACATCGCACCACCCCCCTATGTGTGATAGAAGCCAGCCAAGCAGCCCAGTGCTGCACCTGAGCTCAAGCAGCCGACACAACATTGTACAGCAGAGAAGCCTGCTTCCAGTCTCCCCCGAGGGAGGAGCTCCAGCACGAAGATACCCGATCGGCTGAAGGGTCTGCAGCCAGCTGTCCACATAGGCAAGTGCATGATCCAGAAACGTCAGTTGATTCTCAGCAACTTGCTCCACTAATTCGTGTGTTGGAGCTCTCTACTACAACCACCTTCCTCACGAAGGACCATCGCTCTTCAGGAGATCTTCCATAAATTCAAATCCCGACGAAGTCTTCATCCCCCTTAACACACACATCCCTCTGGTAGTGAGACCCCGAGTCCCCTCTGGACAGCAGTATTGGAGTTAGTTAAGGTCAGTTAGTATTGTAGCTACCTAGCCACATCTGCTCTTGTCTAGTTTAGAACCAGGTCCCTTTCACCTGGTTTTACAGTAATTTACTTCCGTTACAGTTCATTTTAGTTGGGAGTTAGTACGGGCCACCATGTCTACTCCTTATGGGGATAAACAAGTTAATCTCCGAGTATACATTTCTAGGGTGACTGTGACTTTAATCCCGAATAGACGTCGGGCCACCAAGTAAAAGCAGGAGACTCCGTTATGCGAAACCCTCTTTGCCGAACCCAGAGTAGGACTGCGAGCTCCCTTAACCGGGTGCACATTCATCTCAAACACACACATTAGACTGCCACCCAGGTACGGCAAGGTGCCTGGTGCACACTTACGGTAGCGCCACAATCATTAGAAATGCAATCCACGAGGCGGCTAGTCAGCCAGCCCCGCCAATTCACTCCATCCACCGCGTTATTTTCGCTGGAAGGTGTGATAAGACTGGTTCTGGAAGTCTGACCCCTTTTGGAACACACCCGCATCACCATCAGACATTCAGGGTAACACACAGCTTCTACCACCTCAACCACCACATTGAACTTCGCCGGTTTGTGTAAACGGGCCCGAGTGGTTAGCTTGGCCCCGACTGGCTTTACACCTAGCTAGGGATCTTCTTCGCCTGCGCTTCGTTAGCGTGGTAGACCTTAGTTCCTATCTCTATGCCATACACCCATAGGAACAGTGCAAAGTGGAAAGCGAAGAGGGCATCTACTGCTTCCTAGCCTAGCGTGAACTGCAACCCACTGCCAACTGCTCTCTGCAGTTTAATCCCCGGGAACGAGCTCAAGCCACCTGCCAACTGGAGAGGCCTGGCCTCCCAGTTCCCTCCAGATCCTTTTTCAGCCACCCCACAAAACTACCGACGCGCCACATCTCATTGTCAAGAGATTCTGCCCAGGACTTCCAGTACCACTGGGACTCGACAATCTTTGGTACCGACCCAGCAGGACCAGAAGCCCTCCGCGGACCCCCATCAGCACCACCAGCCGTAGCACCATCTTCGCCCAAGGACGGGGCATGAGTTCCAGCCGACACCAGCAGCGACAGTGATGATCGAGTCAGAAGCTACCCCGGGCCACACCCAATACAGGTAAACCAGTGATGTGCGCAAACCAGTAGTACGAAGGACATTTAAGCTTACACCAACCATACTTTGTCTGTTCCGTCAAGCCACATGACGCAGCTTATATACCAGATAGGGTTCGATTTGAAGCCAATAAAGTCAGCCCAGTCATAATGCCAGTGTCTCTGACCGACACACTAAAACCTTGCCCGACTGTGACGTAGTCGTCAGACGTTATGCATCAAGAGTTTTTGTGGCGCCCAACGTGGGGCCACAGTGCTTTAATTAGTTAATTAAACAGAACCAGGCCAGCACGACCCCAAGAACCACTTAATCTAGCCGGGAGTCAAACCGAAAAACAGCCAGACTTCAGGGAGTCTGTCAACACACCGTGGTGCTTAATAGTAACTAGCCGAGATATCCGAATCAAATTTAAGCCTATCTGACCAAGGCCAAACTGCGGTAGCAGTAGAAAAATCTATCTACAACCCAGCCGAAAAGTGCAATATACCCACATGCCCCGAAGCGAGCCTCAATTTCATCAGTAGCGCACATTGCCAAAACCGATTCCACTATCTATTCTTGGGATGGAATGACAAGTCACATTACATGGACAGGTTGGAATACTGCTGTAATGAATGTCGGACCCACCAGACTGCTTATTGTAGCTGGCTCACTTGCGCCAGGCAAGGGATCAACACTGTAAAATGTATTGTATGTGCGCAAATGTTTCATCACGTATGCATAGTAGACTGGCCAGACGAAAGAATCATGAGACCTGGCTTAGTTTACAGGTGTGAGGTTTGCCGACGTGCGGAAGAATACAGACCAAATAATCCAGGCACTCACCACAGCACGATGTCCACCCGGGGAAACGACAGGTCCCAACTTCCAGAATTTGCGGGAAGACCCCACGAGGACCCAGCAACATTCACCCAGGAATACAAGAGGGAGTTTAAGGACAACAAATTTCCAGTTCAACAATAGGTCGTTAAAACCCAGACTGATGGAACAAATATGGGGAGTTCAATACAGAATGGGGGCAACTTTGTTCACGCTGTGCCACCCAGTTGTGAGGCAGTATTTGCACACTTAACAACAGAAATCTTCATTAGGCGTAAAGTGCAAATGTACCACTGGACAATTCCCAAAGGAAACTAGGAAAATTGTGTACGCAATGTCTCGCGTATGCTGCTTCCGAAGCTGCGTAATTTTCTACAAATCCCAGGCCACAGTAAATGGAAGAACTAGTGAAGCGTGCGAGAGACAGAGAGAAACTACTGGGAGCAGGTGTCCTTAGAGCTAAACAAAGGGGGCACGAGGAAGCAAAGCAGCAAGTGGGGTGGGCACACCCCCTATTTCCCATAATCCCCCTGCCACCCCTGAGCATCCGGAGTGCTTGTTCTGCCTCGGGAGGCATTTTAACCTTGACTGCCCCACAAAGCCTGCCGGATAAACAAAGAAGGTAGCACTAGCGAAGAAAGAATGACTGCCCTGGCACCACGCTACAGACATTAGTAGAGGGGCCCTGCCCTCCGAATGCTCCCCATAATAAAGTGGCGGTCAACTAACAAATTACCGCTGCCGTGATCGACACGGTAGCCACCGGAAACTGTGCTAGAAGTGACCTACTCACCTCCTACCAAAGAACCCACCTGACACCCCAGGACGGAAAAATACAGATGGCCCAGCACGACCACCTCCTTCAGGTGGAAGGGAAGATAAAACTGGCCATCAAAATCAACCAGACAACCATACACGCGGAGTTCTTGGTGGCACCATAATTTCGGGACAGCCCTCGCTCCATTAGAATATTGTACCGTAGATTGCGGGCAAGATTGGGGGGAATAAAATGCTTGACAGTCCAATGGAAGCGAAACAGCGACGATTTTTCCAGCACACAGCCCCATCATGTAAAGTAGAGGAACCTGTGCAGCTGCAACAGCTACAGGTGAACCAAACCCCTCTGAACCACTGCCAACAGCGACACCCAGGAGTGAGATGACAGGTAAGGAAACCCCAATGTGCACCCCAAACCACTGAATCCCGAGACAGAGAATGAGGTCAAACCCCGACCCCAAGGGCAGATGCACCCTTGCCCAGCCAGAATCTTAAGCGAGAGCCAGCGGCGGAAGAGGGAGAAATGGAGGACGACCCCCCCTCCCCAAACTCTCGCCCTCCAGCAGACTTCCAAGATCCCGAACCATGCATGGACACAGAAAGGAGTGTCCAACCTACAGCCACGAGAGATGATCGACCAGCACCTCGGGGAGCATTGTCTGTCAGGACACTGTCCTCGACCCCGACAGACTTCGGAAGATGGCCACCAACCGCTGTCGTATGACCCCCAGCAAGTCCTAACTGCCATGGCAGAACACCACCAACGACCCCAGACACCCAACCCCATCCAGGAGAATGAGCCCAGACGTGGGGACACCCAGTTATGCCTGGTGGCCTCGAGCTGGTCAGTGCTGAGCACGACGCCCACCAGCCTAGCAGAGCCGACGAGGAGCCCCTGCCTCAGACGAAAACCCAGGTCACGTCCACCCAGCAGGATGTGGACACCCACCAGGCCGGACGGCGGCGAGACCAACACCGCTGTACAGCCTTCCATATGGGAGGATAAACCCACCAGAGCCAATGAGGCAGGGGTGCCCAAAGACCACCTGCCTCATGCAGTAACCCAAGACACCATCCCTCCAGGGGGAATCCAATCCTGCCTCGGTGGCTGGCGGCCCCGAGCTGGCTGCTGCTGAGGACGACGAAGCAGGGGTGCCCGATAAGCCCGTGCCTCAGATGGCAACCCACATCCATCCAGGCGGACATGGCCACCCACCAGGCCTCGGCGCCAGACTGGCAAGACCAGCCACTGTACGAAAGGATGAGCCCAGCAATGTCAGGAAGGGGGCAGGGAAAGCAGACGAGTCGCTGCCACCGAAGGCTACCCAAGCAACACTGCAGCAGGGAGGCTGGGGCAATCAGTCGTGCCTCGGTGGCCCAGAACTGGCTACTGCTGAGGGCGACACCCGGGAACTCAGCAGAACAAGAGGTGTGTCTTCCCGCACCACCTCTCAAAATCAGCCAGGACGTTACAGCGAGTCACCATGGCAACCCACGTCCAAATTTACCTGGCCTTACCCGCAGCACAAGGCCTTCAGAAGGTAGCGAGGTCGACCAAGAAAAACAGACTTCCAATAGTGACTGAAAACAAGCTGTAAAACAGCTAGAGAAAAGTTAAAAATGACTGCACAAATACAAAGTGTACACGAGGTAATTCCGTAAATATTTTGAGTGCAATTTTTTTTATCAATAATTGTAGGTGGCCTGTACACCAATGTGTTAGTGTAAATAATAATTTCAAGGGTACTCTTGTAGTAAACATTATGTAGTTAGAAGCCAACCTATGTAACAGAAGACTTTTAAGAGCGGGCACCACTAGAGATTGTCACATGTAAAATTACCTGCCGTGCGACCAGTTAGGAGGCTACAGAGCAGAACCACTTCAAAACGCCTTCAGCGCCATGAAAGGTAAACCAGTAGAATTGACACACCCCTCCACGAGTGGTGCTTTTATATACACTATAGTTCAATAACTACTTTTCGTGACTGCCTGTAAATTGGCTTTCTTCCAGGTGTAATCTGTTAATCACTTTGGCCTTCAGCTGATACATGTGAGCGACACACTTATTAAGTAACAATCGAAGGGATGCGAGCATTCGCCTGACAGCTATCCTCCCCAGGGGGTAGATCACATTAGCGGACCTCTCGCTCGACCCAGCCAGCACCCCCAAGCTACAGCGGTAACACCAAACCGAGAGTGTGACACGCCAAGCAGCAAAGTGCAGAGCAGTGCACGGAAGAGCACTACAGAAGCAAACCCAGACTTTTTTGAGTGGCAGTTCTGCATCACTTACACCCATAGCTCTCTACCATGCAAGTATGGCGAGGAGGGGATAGACCCATGACTCATACATATATGTGTAAAAATGACTGCCTTATCTTCATGTATCCAGTCACCCTAGGCAGGGTTTGAACCCTGAACGACTTGCTACCAGAACCTACCAGCACACCCCTAGGAAAGGGGCACCCATGGACACAGCAGTCAAGATCGTTTTCACCTTTGTGTCAGACATCACCCCCCCCCCCC